>CANNZV010002870.1:85468-104053 GCA_947561585.1 Caprella mutica
GGTTTACTTTAATTATTTATTCATGACTATAATGTAACAGTTTATATGGTTTACTTTAAATATTTACTCAGGACTATAATGTAACAGTTTCTATGGTTTACTTTAACTATTTATTCAGGACTATAATGTAGCAGTTTCTATGGTTTACTTTAATTATTTATTCATGACTATAATGTAACAGTTTCTATGGTTTACTTTAACTATTTATTCAGGACTATAATGTAGCAGTTTCTAGGGTTTACTTTAAATATTTATTCATAACATATAATGTAGCAATTTCTATGGTTTACTTTAACTATTTATTCCGAATTATAGTGTATCAGTTAACATAATTTAATTTAACAATTGAAAAATTATTCCAAATAATATACTTCTGCAAATATGCATTTTCTAGTATTTATGTTAAATCTTCTCGGCCTCCGATCTTTATATTAATCAATCCAATCATCACGGTTAATTTTAGCATGGTATATTCTCTTGAGAAACAATACAGCTATAGAACTGATTCGGATTAAATTGATCACCTGACCACACCAAAGACAAAAATGAAAGTTCATAGGGGAAATTGCGGTACATTAACTAGCTTCGACCTGAAACCTCAGACACACGAATAAAAATCATAACTTCAAAACACATAAGATAAACAAATCAAGACACGTATAGAGTTTCTTTTGATATGCAGCATCTTAATAAAAATTCGGTGCAGCAGGATTTAGAGATTCTAAAGAAATATACATTAAAAACATGTTTGTCATATTACTGCTTAATATTAACACTTTTAATAGTAGTTTTATAGCAAATAAAATAGTAAAGTTCATATATAAAATCAGTGAAACAAGACTAAACTGTAGCACAATATTAAAAATTATTCATAATAGCAATGTGAATTTATAAAAAGAAAAATTTGTTACTTTTTCCCAGAATAGAGACACAAATATACCAAGTTAATAAAATAAAATCCAACATGATAATGATAACCAATATGATAATGGTAATCAATATGATAATGATAACCAACATGATATTGATAACCAATATGATATTGATAACCAATATGATACTGATAAACCAATATGATAATGGTAACCAACATGATAATGATAATCAAAATGATAAAGGTAACCAACATGATAATGATAATCAATATGATAAAGGCAACCAACATGATAATGATAACCAATGTGATAATGGTAACCAACATGATAATGATAACCAATATGATAATGATAATGATAATCAATATGAAATAGGTAACCAACATGATATGATAATGATAATCAATATGATAATGGTAACCAACATGATAATGATAACCAATATGATAAATAGAAGACACCCTACTAAACACAGAGACACCCACAAACATACACACAGCAAACAAAATACTCACCAACGTCATACTCAGCGGAGACAAAAGAAACATACCCAAGGGCAAAATACACAACAAACACAAACTACTACCACAAGACATTAGAGACGACATAACACACAGAAACAACATACGAACACATAATCCCACTGATCACTCACTAAGAGAACTTAACGACAACATTGACACAAAAATACAAGAACGCAAAGAACAACTATGGAAAGAGCATCTTGACGATCAGTGGGATCACAAAACAAACACTCACATTCTCTGGAAAACCATAGCAGGGCTCACAAACAAAAAAACACAACAGGCACCAAACAACACAATTCAATTTAAAGACACCACAGCCACAAACAACAAACAAAAAGCAGAACAATTCAACAAACAATTCGCAAACAACATAATTTACAAAACACACAACACAAATAGACAAGCACACAAAACACCTCACAAGCACACCCATCACCATCACAGAAACACAGGTAATAGAAGCCATCAAAGGCTCCAAAAACAACAACTCTACAGGCCCTGATAACATTTACATAAAACACTTCAAACATCTAGATACACACGCCATAACTTACCTCACAACCATATACAACATTGTACTCAACACAAACAACATACCACACATATGGAAGGCCGCCAAAATCATACCAATACTCAAACCTAACAAAGACAAAAACACAGGTACTTCCTACAGACCAATCTCACTATTAGCCAAAACAATAGAAAAAATCCTACTCAACAGGTACATAACACCTAACATCACTACACAAACACATCAACACGGCTTTAAAACCAAACACTCCACAACAACAGCACTACACATCATAAACAACATCATCACACAAGATTTCAACAAGAAACAACCACCAGACAGAACCGTGTCAGTGGCATTGGCCATATCTAAGGCATTTGACACTGTCAACATTCACAAAATGAATTCACAAAATCCACAACACTAACATCCCACACACAGTCATCAATTTCATAGCCAATTACATAAAAGGACGCAACAGCTACACACAATACAACGAAAAAACTCCAGACACAGCAGACACATGAAGACAGGAGTACCACAGGGAGGTGTCCTATCACCAACACTCTTCAACATATACCCATCTGACATACCCACACTACCACCCACAGTACAACTCATCACATACGCAGACGACATCACCATTCTCTCATCACACAAGAACCACAGACAAGCACAGGCACAAATACAACCATACCTAGAACAGGTACACACTTGGACAAAACAAAACCAACTAACACTCAACGCCTCCAAAACACAAACAACACTTTTCACTCCTGATCCAGCAGAATACAGCACAACACTCAGACTCAAAATACAAGACACAGACTTACCCACAACACGCAACCCCAAAATACTTGGAGTCACCTTTGACCCCAAGCTCACATACTCACAACACAAAAAGTGAAACAGACCATTAAGGTCATCAAAGCTCTCACATCTACACACTTGGGCAAAACAAAAGAAACACTACTAAATACATACAAAACAATTACACGCCCGTCCTAGAGTACAGTAACACAGTTTGGTCACCCATCACATAAGACACAAACATTAACACAATACAGATCGTACAAAACACAGCGCTTATGATAGCCACAGGTTACACACGAGACACAAACATACAACATCTCCACGACGAAACTCAAACCCTCCCTCTCAAACAACACCTACAACTACACCCATCACAATACAGACAAAAGACCCAACACCCTGACCACCCACTGCACTACCTCACACATCAGAACACCTCACAAAAACACAAAAAAACAGACCATCTATGACAACAACTACACAATCAATCTAGACACACCACCAGACACCACATCAACAGATATTAACAATAGAAAGATTGTTAATACGCTGAACTTGTATCTTTACTTAATCTTTCAATTTCTATAATTTGATAATCATTTAATCAGACATAATCTTTTTAATCTTGTACACTGTTCATTAGAAGGAAATGCTATTTAAATTTATGGTCATGTTATTCTCGCTAGGAGCTCGAATATAATTATAAACGAATAGCTTTGATGTAAGCCGCTAATATAACTTGTAACTTCAGAACATAACTTTATAACTTGTAACCCAGAGCTATAACTTGTAACTCAGAATATAACTTTATAATTTGTACTAAGTTATATAACTTCATGAACTTTGTAAATCAGTTATACAACTTAGAATATTGAGTTCTTTTTCTATAGATAGAATTGAAATTAATACTTAATTAATTTAAAAAGAATTAAGTAAGTACTTCAATTATTCTAATTGAAATACTTAATTAATAGTTAGGAACTTGTAACATTTCTGATCATGTATAGGTTAAACAGGACTCTGAAATAGTATGCTTAAATTTGGATGTTTATTAGTAAATCAGGTTTCACTAAAATGAACTATTAGTAAATCTGATCGATCTATATGTTAATCGTATAGAAAGCCATTACCACTAGCGTGTTAAATTTGAATAATGCATTGTGTGTTATTTCTATCTGCAGTGAGTAGAAAAACATCTTTGAAAAGTACTATCAGTACCTTAACAGAAGTTTATTCACTCACTGGAAGGTTGGATTCTCCAGTTCATCCTTTAAATACCATTGGCACCTAACTAAAGTGTTCATAGTTCGCGATGGTCTCTTGAAGACTGGTTGGTCGGACCAAGTCCGGTCGGACTTGTCCATCCACGGGTTTCGTGAGTTGGCAACTCAGACCCTTGTTTATTTTAAACCCTTAAGTTTACTCAACCGCTAGTTTATTTAAAACTTGTGTTGTGTTATTTGAAGACTTGTGCGTAAGTCTTAGAACTCTGTACTATTCGAACTTTAATATAAGTACACCCATTTAAAACTTCCTTGTGTTTAATTTACTTCCTAAAAACTTTTACCGTTTAGTCATTTGTCAGTTTAATAGAATTCAATCAATTACCTCCAAGTCTCTTCAAGTTAAGAAATACAAATAATTGTTAAAGAACCCGGAGACTTATTTTGCCCTATGGGATAAGTTTATTAACAAGCCTCATCTACTTAGAAAATAGGTGATAATTTACTATCAATCCCATAGGAAAAGGGCAATTTAATATTGGCATCTTCAAACGGTCTTGAAGAAAAGAGGGAGGAAAAAAGAGGTTAGAATCTATTATCGAAAAGAACCTGTCAATCGTTTCAGTGATTAAAGATAATCGAGTCAGATTAAGATATAACGTAAATATTAAACTCAGATGTATGACTCAGTATAAAAAGAGTGAAACATTTTAAAGGATTGACAAGGAATGATATAGATATATATATATATATATCTTGAATATTTAAATGACTAGTTTGATATTAATATTGTATATTAAATATTTTGAAGAGATTTAAAGTTACCTAGAGGTTAATACGTCTTAACCATAGTTAATGGAATATCGGGTAATAAGTGGTAACTAGAGGGGAAAAGTAGGTTTGATACTAAATAATCAATATGTGATCTAGTTTCAAACTATATTCCTGTAATAATTAAAAGTAAGAAATAATTGATTTGATTAAAGGTTATTGTTTAACGTAATTAAATAATTATATGCTTTAACGTAAAATCTCCAGTAACTCAATAATGAACGAAATAACGATATAAGAAAGATTCAATGCAGTTTACGTATATTGAGTATATATTGAGTATAAATAATTAACTGTTAAATAAGAAGTTTTTGTAATTATTCCAGTGACGAATAATAACTTAAAATAATCACATAGGTGATTAGTTCATATGAACGAAATAATCGTATAAAAAACGATGTGAATTCAGACAATTGTATTTGTCAGACGATAATTCTGAGAAAGAAAATACTAAAAGAGCAAAGATTTGCTGAATTTTATAATTAAATTGCATGACTTGATTTGAATAGTGAATTAAATGCAAGCAATCGAACATTAATGTATAAGAGATAAAACAATTATCTTAAGACTATTTTCTATTAATAAAGTATAAAATATAGCAAACGTTATATATATAAAAATATAACTTAACGTAAAAATAACTTAACGTAAAAATATAACGCAACTTGAATATATAATAGTTGACTAGTAAAAAGTCAAGACTAAACGTAATCTTGAAGGAAGCGATGTAAATTCCCAAGTGGGAAGTTATTGTCAACAAAGCTATTAAAATTAGTCACGCATTCAGGTAGTACAGTCAGTAACACTATAGTTGACTATAGCAAGGATATAATATGAATAAAATAATGAGTATTATATGGAAAATAAAACATCTAGGAATTAATGTGATTATTCCAGTAGGTTACTCAGAAATAATAATTAATTATTTAATTAATTATTTGATAAATAAATGAGTTTGAAAGAGAGCTCTTGATGATTTCTTTTAATGATAACTGTAATGTTTGTTAATTAAATGAGTTACAGGTTCTTCGTCGAAATAAAATCATGGAATTAATGTCATGAAATAAGTGTATATCATAATTTAATAATATGATAAATTTGAGGAGCTGAAGTAATAATATAAGTTATTACTTGTGTGGGAATTAGAACCTGAAAGAACAATGTATGAATAAGAATTAATAGTTATTTATAATTAAATGACATGAAGTAATTCAATCTACTGTTCTCTATGAACTATATTGTAATACAATCCAAGATGTAGCAAGAACTAATATTTGAAACACCATAACAAATGGAGGGTTTAACGAATGATTTGAATGATAACAAGATACGAAGCAAATATTTCAATTAATATTATTTCACATTTAATTTGAATTCTTTTATTTATAATAGAAGTGTAATATTTTATGTTGAATTTTTGATTTTCAAGATGATAAATAAAAATGTTTGTACTTGTTAATTAAAATAAAGATACTGAATTCTTGATATATAAATTTAGGAATGAATTCTAAATAAATAGTCGAATATTATTGAATGTTTAATGAACAATGAAAACATGCAATATAATATACATGTACTTGAATTCTAATGTTTATGTACAATGATATATAAAATAATTGCTGAAAAAGATAGTTCGTTAAAACTTTTATATATGATAATATATAAATATATAACCAAGGAAATGTTTGATCCAATCTTAAGGGGAACATTCTATTTATTCCTCTCAGAATGAAGAATAAAATAGACCCTAAAGAATTTCCAAACATAAGTTAGGCGAACATTCTATTTATTCCTCTCAGAATGAAGAATAAAATTAGACCCCAAAAAAGATTACAATAATGGATTGAAGTGTAATTAAGTGTGATTATACATGGAATTGTGAGATAAATATATTAGAAAGTTATAAATCAAGATGTATAATTAATTATATGTTGATATTTGAAAAAAGGGGATATTCCTAATACATAAAGAATATTCATTCTAAACTGTAAGGGTAAATATTACTAAGAGAAAACAGTAATTGCAGGTTCAAAGGTCAACCAGAGTACAGTAAATACCCTGAAAAGAAAATCTTCTTTTAAAGAAAAATTTCAAGGGGGAACCGTAATATTTCAAGATTTATAAAAGAATGAATGTAGTGATTTTACATGAGTATAAAAAGGATTAAAATGAAATTGTAAATAATAAAAGCGATCGAATAGAACGGATTTATTTCATAAAAATAAATGTAACGAGAATTGTAAAATACGTTCATGTTACGTATATGAATTTATTAATTAAACTCAGTATAGCAGTTTAAATGTAATTAAAAAGTTTGAGTTTAAAAGGGACAGTTATATAATTTAATAAATAATGTATGGATTCAAATAAAGAAAACGTTTGAAAAGTTTAATGATACTGAAATAAGAGTAAAAGGCTCTTTAGTGATAAATGGGAATTACGAAAATATTTTTGAGTATTGAGTTTAATGATAACAAGAATCTTGATGATATTTAAATTATTACTTGAAAAAGTAAATGAATACATTAAACTTGAGTTAAAGCAAATGAAAAAAAAATAATGAAATTTAATTCTGTACGAGAATTTATGATTATAAAAGGAACATAACGAAATATAATGAATAACTTAAAAACGACATAGTTTGTGTTCAATTAATTTCTTTCAATGGTTAGATCAATAACATTAACTCTTAAGGGTAACTACAATATACACTGAAGTTTAAAGAAATGTAAATTATATATATATAATGCATTGATGTTTAGTGAAACATAAATATATATAAATAACTGTGTGATTGTAAGTTAAGAGTAATTAAGAAAATTATGTTGACTAACACTTATAATTATTGATGAAATGTAATGTAATAGTAGATAAATAATCTATGTAAGATGTAAGTTTCTTGTATAAGCTAGTAAAGTTCACCTGTAATTGCAGAAACACACGTAAAAGAGGCTAACCAAAAGCAATGAACCCCATCCATCTGACGATCTGACGTTATGGGCAAGACATCGGTTGAAGGTGAATTACTTAATTTTACTATGAATTTATCACTATAAGTGAAAATCTTGTAAAGTAACGTAACAATAAAAAGAAACATAACAGTTTTGATTGTGTCCAAGATTTTCATGAACCTAGTTTTAAGTGAAAAATATGTTATATATATAAACTAACACCTTCTTTACAGTTTTATAATAATAGGAATATGTATTGTAAACTGAATGAGGTATATTTTGAAATAAATGTTATGTGAGATATATATTATCAAACTATGATATTACTTGAAGGATTATAACAATACTATAATATTAAAGAATTTTGTAGAATCAATGTACAAAATTTTGGAAATAATTAAAACAATCATGTTTTAGAAATGGTAAAATAGTAATATTATCCTTCAACTGTAAGTCTAAAAAGTAATAGTTAGGTAAAAATATAATCCTAATTAATGCTGATTTATTTTTATTCCCAAAACTTGAAAAACATCTCTCGAGAAACTGGAGCAGAGCAATAACAAACCAGATGTTGGAACAATCCAACACCAGTAACTTGTTGATCCGAAAAGGATAAGCCGAGCTACGCCTAGTGACGAGAAGGCTGAGCAGTGGAGCACACTTGGTGATGACTTCACAGTCATACTTGATGATGACTTCACAGTCATACTTGATGATGACTTCACAATCATACTTGGTGACGACTTCGCAGTCATACTTGGTGACGTCACAAACCAATGCCCGATAACCTGAGGGAACCATTCATTCTGAAGGAGGAGAATGAACATGGGGGCTTCAACTCTCATGTACCTACTTTGAGAAGTCTTCTCTGATGGTACCGACACATTTAGATCATTTCACCTTGATCTTATTATTCTAAATTTTGGATTATTACTTTAGTCCAATTATCTTAGATTTCTATACTTTGAATTTACTTTAAAGAAAGTTTATATATTAATTGCTTATTGAAACATTCAGGTTATGAGCATTTAATCATTGATGTTTATTTGAAAATTAATTCTTTGAAGGATTACTTAAGATTTCATTTGATAGTTTACAGATTTCGAAGTTGAACATTTGATTTAAAGTAACTTTTAATTTCATTGAATATTTTAAACGAAATCTGAATATGTTTATTCAATACGAATAAAAATAAGTTATGTAAAGCTAACAATAGTATAGATGAATACTAACCAATAATATAGCTCATATGATATTACATAACATATATAACCATAGTTTAAGAAAAGAGAAGTTTAAGATAAGTAATAACGAATTTAGTTATACTCATATATTTTGAAATGAATATTTTGGAATTAGAATAAACTATAATGAAACTATAATGAAGTTTTTATATTTGAGATATAAAAGTTAATTAAGTTCTATTGACTATAGCTTATATTCATTTGAGATATAAAAGTTAACTAAGTTCTATTGATTATAGATTATATTCATTGGAAATATGAAAAGTAATTAATCTCTATTGATTTTGAAATTAATTTCATTTGAAAATTACTTAACTTTATTTCCAACGTTTCAAATTACTATGCTTGAAGTAGAAGATATAATAATAGTAGATATATTATAATCGTATGCTTAGATTTTATTGATAATCTTATTTGTAAGGATTATAATTTTGGTTCCTGAATGAAAGTAAGATGTTTATAGTTGGACTATATTGCAGTAAAGTATTAAACGAACTTTATATTTTGAAGAAAAACTTTAAGGGTGTTTTCAATGACTAGACATTCACCTGGATACTATTTCCATTTAAGTGTTTAAGAATTGAGAACATACATATTTAATTTTTAGAAAGGTAATGGTTACTTTTATTTAAAAAATTAAAATATAAATTTAGCAGTTATAGATTGAAGTTTTATGATTGTTCAACTTGAATTTGAGATTCATAATTTGATATTTCATGTTTTGAAATTTTAGAACTAATTGAAATGGGATTTCAGGTTCAATTTTGAATAATTATAAACAAGGTTAGATATTTGAATATCTTTATTAGTTAAATAAATTCCATAAAATGAAAATATATTTTTGACGTATGTTTCTGAATATGAGTAGAATAACTTATAAATTTTTACTCTATTTTGATTTAATATCTTGACCAGAGGTAGAATTCATGATTACATATATGATAGGAATTGTCTTGTCATCATATTTTTGTACACACAAATTTTATGATGAAAAGACTGATCTATTTAGCAGATCAAATTTTAATCTGAAATTCATAATACATGAATCGAGTGATTAAATTTCTTTTGTTTTAATAGATATAATTTGTGTTCCGGACTTAGAAATTTTAAGAAATTTCATAGGATGTTTTCCGAGTGTTGTTCGAAATTTCTTGGGATATTTTTCGATTGGATTTCGATAATAAGGGTATAGAAATTGAAATTCAACCGACAAGTCGGTTGAAACATGAAGGGGGGAGTGATATTAACAATAGAAAGATTGTTAATACGCTGAACTTGTATCTTTACTTAATCTTTCAATTTCTATAATTTGATAATCATTTAATCAGACATAATCTTTTTAATCTTGTACACTGTTCATTAGAAGGAAATGCTATTTAAATTTATGGTCATGTTATTCTCGCTAGGAGCTCGAATATAATTATAA
Source organism: Caprella mutica (assembly GCA_947561585.1). Lineage (NCBI taxonomy): Eukaryota > Metazoa > Arthropoda > Malacostraca > Amphipoda > Caprellidae > Caprella > Caprella mutica. The sequence goes on from CANNZV010002870.1 coordinate 95,870, forward strand.
ACGAATAGCTTTGATGTAAGCCGCTAATATAACTTGTAACTTCAGAACATAACTTTATAACTTGTAACCCAGAGCTATAACTTGTAACTCAGAATATAACTTTATAATTTGTACTAAGTTATATAACTTCATGAACTTTGTAAATCAGTTATACAACTTAGAATATTGAGTTCTTTTTCTATAGATAGAATTGAAATTAATACTTAATTAATTTAAAAAGAATTAAGTAAGTACTTCAATTATTCTAATTGAAATACTTAATTAATAGTTAGGAACTTGTAACATTTCTGATCATGTATAGGTTAAACAGGACTCTGAAATAGTATGCTTAAATTTGGATGTTTATTAGTAAATCAGGTTTCACTAAAATGAACTATTAGTAAATCTGATCGATCTATATGTTAATCGTATAGAAAGCCATTACCACTAGCGTGTTAAATTTGAATAATGCATTGTGTGTTATTTCTATCTGCAGTGAGTAGAAAAACATCTTTGAAAAGTACTATCAGTACCTTAACAGAAGTTTATTCACTCACTGGAAGGTTGGATTCTCCAGTTCATCCTTTAAATACCATTGGCACCTAACTAAAGTGTTCATAGTTCGCGATGGTCTCTTGAAGACTGGTTGGTCGGACCAAGTCCGGTCGGACTTGTCCATCCACGGGTTTCGTGAGTTGGCAACTCAGACCCTTGTTTATTTTAAACCCTTAAGTTTACTCAACCGCTAGTTTATTTAAAACTTGTGTTGTGTTATTTGAAGACTTGTGCGTAAGTCTTAGAACTCTGTACTATTCGAACTTTAATATAAGTACACCCATTTAAAACTTCCTTGTGTTTAATTTACTTCCTAAAAACTTTTACCGTTTAGTCATTTGTCAGTTTAATAGAATTCAATCAATTACCTCCAAGTCTCTTCAAGTTAAGAAATACAAATAATTGTTAAAGAACCCGGAGACTTATTTTGCCCTATGGGATAAGTTTATTAACAAGCCTCATCTACTTAGAAAATAGGTGATAATTTACTATCAATCCCATAGGAAAAGGGCAATTTAATAACAGACACCATCAAACAAAACATTGAAACAATACACACACAAACAGTTCAAACATACATAAACAACAAACAAATCAACAAAATTCTGAACGCCACACCACCAGACATCAACACTAAAGAACAAACACTTCCCTAACACACACGCAGACAACTCTCACCACTTAGGACCATCAAATCACCACTTCTCTACAGCTACCTACACAAGATATCACCCGACACACACCCAACACCACACTGTCCACTTTGTAACACCAACACGCACGACACTAAACATCTCTTCAACTGTACTGCAGTCCCTACCACCCTTACCCCGGAAAACCTCTGGACTGACCGAGCTGGAGTTGCCTCCCTTATAGAAAGGTGGGTAGCTCTACTGAGAACATAAGGGGAGGGATGGAGGGGGGGGGGGATGTAGTACATGAGAAGAACACTTACACTTCACCAACACGCATAACATTTAACACGCACTACACACACATACAGCCGACCCAGTGAACTTATTCGCCACCTGGTCCTGGCTGAAACTCAGCATTTCCGGCTAGGGGGAGTGGGGTTTGTCGCCTGTGGGTCTGGGGGAACCCTGGCGGGCGGCTGCGTCGTCTCTCGATGTGAGGGCTCCACCACTATGTCAGTGGTGGAGCGGGGTCGGCAACAACAACATAAAGGCAACCAACATGATAATGATAACCAACATGATAATGATAACCAATATGATAATGGTAACCAACTTGATAGTGATAACCATTATGATTATGGTAACCCAACATGATAGTGATAACCAATATTATAATGGTACACAACATGATAGTGATAACCAATATGATAATGGTAACCAACTTGATAGTGATAACCATTATGATAATGGTACCCAACATGATAGTGATAACCAATATGATAATGGTACCCAACATGATAGTGATAACCAATATGATAATGGTACCCAACATGATAGTGATAACCAATATGTATTACTGATACAGGTAATTTCTAATAAATATTGTACTTTTAATAAATAATAATATTAAAAGTAACAGGACTTAAGCGGAATTGATCCCGAGCTATACTTACATCATTTGTGCCGGAATATTATTTTTAAACAATTTTATTTGCAAATAAAACAAAAATAAGGTACATAATATTAGTGTACCATGCAAACATTCTTTGATTTTTGTTAATAGAAAACGAAAAAATTGGAGTAACAATCCGTTTTTTTTTACTTAAATCGAGTTTACCCGTAATAAATATTTTGTGCCTCTATTCTAGGAAAGACTCAAAATTTGTTAACTCTAGGCAATAATATTTCAGATTCGAGATATGAAAATTAACGAAATTTAGAGAAATTTCATATTGTGAGAAACGGCCTTCAAAAAAAATATTTTACTATTTAATTTACTTCAATTTACTATATAATGTTTATTCTTATCCCAGTATTTTCATTTTTGGTGGATTTTAGCACCTTGAGAATGTTGTTGAAATCAAGCAACAGCTAAATTTTCTTCTCTATTTAAATTTAAGGCAACATTTAAAACTCATATAATTTTATGAATTTTACTTAGCGAACCATTCATTGACGAGTATCCTTTTCAATAAAAAATATTATTATAATGAAAATATTATACTATATATATTAATTTTATTTGTAATTATCAATATATTATAAGGTAAAAGTAATTTTGGTGAAAAAAATAGCTCCTTTTAAATGAATGCACTTTCATCATTTATAGTTAGATTATAAATTCAGCGACAAATTTCAATCTATAGAATGGATTAGTTATTTGTTTTATATTCAAAAGAAAGATTTGTTCATTTAAAATTATATATCACCTAGACTTAAAATATTTATACTTTTAGTTTGTTTATTTTTTCAGCCAATATCTGTAAGCATCATCTATAAATGTATCTATATACTGCACATAACTGGCCACACAACATCTTCCACATTTTAAAAGTTATACCCTACCTTTAATGAGTTTATTTGAATAGTTAGTCCTGTTAATCCTGAGTGTGACTAACAGACAATGTCTGAGACACTGTTATGGAAAACTCTGTATAATTTGAGTTTTATTATTTGTAAGTAACATTGGGAAATACTTACCATCACTTAATTCACTTCACACTTTTTATCACACTACTGGGGTATTACTTAGAAATTCACAGTCGTTTGTTAGAAGAAAGGAAAAGGATATCCGGACCCGATAATAATTATCAAGACTTGGCAATGCAGAATTATATCATAACAGAGTGAGACAGAATCTATGAACTGAGAAATGAAATGTTATTGGATGAAAAATAGATAAAATATTATTTCATTGTGATACTTTGTATGTTATAATTACCTTAGCAAATTGCGAAAGGTATGATTTGGTCGGCAATATATTTGTAATCTTGTTATTCACATAACACAAAAATTATTGAAATAGTTTTCTTCCTTACCATTATTCTATTTCGTAATTTGATCGTTTGATACATTATTCTGTTAAAGTACATGTTTTTTAACATTAGTGTGTTAATATCCCCTTTACGAAAATTTATCAACAAGACGTCTTGTCGACAAAACGTCCTGTGGACGAAACGTCCTGTGGACGAAACGTCCTGTCGACGAAAATTCTTTCGACGAAACGTCTCCACACCTACAAGATAGTCAACAGAAATCTGAAGCCAAACATAGCAAAAAGTAGATTAAGATGGATAAGGAAAGATACTCCAAAATAACTTAGGTGGCATTATAAAAGAATAAAAACCACTTATGTCCACTTTCTCACTTAAGATCATCGAATGAAAATGATAGATCAGACGCCAGTTCAAAATCGTAGTTCGTATTCTTCTAAGAACCTCAGATATTTTAATGAGTTTTTAATCCACCCGTGGTAAGTCATACGTACATTATCTACAAAAATGCAACCTATAATCATAGATGTTCCCACTATATACAAACAGCAGAATTTCAAAAGTTTTTTTGAAATCTTAAGACACCAAATATTTTTCTATATAAAATAGACACTAGGACTTTTCCCCGCCGAATAAAATATTTGTATTTTGGGCTATTACGGTATAATTTTAATAAAACAAACTATTTATCAATAAAAGACACATTTCATTATTTGCAATTTGATTGAATTTCTAACTATATCTAATTAATTAGAGACTTTCAACAACCACGAGGGATGCAAGGGTTCCAAAATTTCAAGATGAAATGAAGTTGATGGCAGGCAATCTCGCTTATGCTTCAGATATATTTTTTTTTAAAAGATGATAAGCAGATTCTAAATAATTCTGAATCTATAATTTCAAATCAATTTTATTAATGAATTTCTGAAGGCCTAAATGAAAATCTCATAGAACATTTAGAAAGTCTCATTAGACTGTTTGAGATACAATATTAAATTAGTAGTTAAAGCATGTTTATTTAGGCTCCTACTGAAGAGGACTCTATTTGTGATGAACGTGAAATATTTATTAAATTGCCGATATACGAATCATAAAAAATCTGATTTATAATTGCTATTTCTTTCTAATTAACTTGACCTGTGTAGGTGAGAGGATGTAAATATTCATTTGATCCAAGCTCGAAAGTAAAACGTAGTCTTAACATTTTTGCTATGTTTGGCTTCAGATATCTATTGACTATCTTCAAATATATTCAGTGTACAGTGTTCGAATAGTAGGGAAAACTTCACTTGATAGGTTTATATTCTTATTGCCCATAGTTTATTGTTTATGTTCTGAATATTTTACTGAATCTTAAACAAAATCTTTAAAATTTTGGAGTCCTGTGGTTGTTGAGTCTTTAAACATTGTTCATGTCATTAAATGATAATACAAATATATTAAGTAGGTGTGCAAGAAAATAGGTTTATTTTTAAATTTGGTCCATCTGGAAGATATTTCTAGGTAGGTATATGCAAGATTCAGTCAGTTCAATTATATATTTTTTTAATTTTCACAGTTACAGATAAAAATTCAGGGAAAAAATTATCCAGGCCTATCACTTAGGCCTTTGGCAATATATTTACTCAATTAAATTTTCGTCTCACCAACTCAAAATTGGTAAAACTAAACTAAAACTATCACCATAATCGTTGAAACGCCATAGAGCTCACGTTTATATATACGTTTTTTACGTATTAACACGTTCTCCGCGTAATGTATCATATGTGTACCATGAGGTAATATCCACAATTGTGTATTGGTAAAAATGTGGCCCAAGTCAACCAATTAACATACATCTGAATGAATGGAATACACATGAAAACTTAAGTTCATTTGATTATTCCAGGGTTAGGAATACATAAATAGATTTCGGATTATTCAAAAAATGTAAGGTTTATTTATCAAAACAAATACATTGTCCCCTTAGAACATTTTCTAAATTAGAAATTTATTTTTTCATAAAATTACAAAAATTCATAAATAACGAAACTAAATATTTAATTTAGTCATTTCCAATAGTACAAATATATTCATTCTCTATATTAAGAAAAAGAATCGATCAAAATACGAAACATTTGAACAATTCATTAAGTATGCAAATATATTTTCCTCAAAATTAATGAAATATGAACAATACTCAGAGAACAAAGCATAATAATGCATAAGATATAAACATAAATTTCTACAAACTGAACAATATTTTACAAAATACACCATAAATTGTTCATTTCCTAAGAAGGAGAATAGACGATCTCTTGCAGTCACTGATTGCCATTCATTTTCTTCATCCAAATTTTGTGGCGCATCATCTTGGGATGAAATAGGATTCGCAGAGATAGTAGTTGATGATCCTTACCAAAAACATCATCAGAATCACTAGATTCTAGTACTAAAGGGTCTTGCGAAAATTCCTCACCCGAAAAATCACTTTCAAATTCATTTTCATCATCTTTCTCTAGAAAAAGATCAGTGATGATCTTGCGAGGGAAAATGAACCATTTTACTTGAGTTTCATTGTTTTCCGTAAAACGACCCAGCTTCCATGATGTTGAAACCAATGGACAAAGAATTAATGGCTTATATACTGTTTATAACACGAAAAGCAATAAACAATAAAAGAACACACTAGTTATCGCGAGATAAGCCTATAAAACACGGGTGTAGGTCATAAGCCCCCCCGGTCAAGAGCCCCCCCCGGTCATGAGCCCCCCTAGGTCATGAGCCCCCCTAGGTCATGAGCCCCCCTAGGTCGTAAGCCCCCCGGTCACGAGCCCCCCCGGTCACGAGCCCCCCTGTTTTTAAATCCTTATTTACCTATATTATTTAATCCTTATTGACACTTTTGTAGTTCATTACTGATTAGACATAAAATATATGTATATCGGGGGGCGTGACGCCCCCCGAACCCCCCTGCCAGGTCATTAAACAATCATGAAGTGAGCAGTACAACAATCTAGCGGATACAACAAACTACATTAGCAACTCTCAGTTATTTCTATCTAAGTAGTTCTTCATTTGTTTAACTAGGTAAATAAGGATTAAAAAAACATGGAGGGGGGGCTCGTGACCGGGGGGGCTTATGACCTAGGGGGGCTCATGACCGGAGGGGCTCGTGACCGGGGGGGCTCGTGACCGGGGGGGCTCATGACCGGGGGGGCTCTTGACCGGGGGGGCTCTTGACCGTACCCCATAAAACACATGGTACACATATGGTACAATACGCAATATACTTTAACAACTTCCTTCTATTTGCGTATTGTACCATATTTGTACCACGAGTTTTTTTGTTTCAAATTACTGTAATAATATATGACAACACATTCACCTCATTTCTTGACGCTATTAAGCTGCGCACTGGCTAAAACATCAAAAAGAATGTGACGCAATAGCGGATTTGATTGCAAATGAGCATACGCGGGGAACGTGTTAACACTTTAATATTAATTAGTGATTTCCAATCCATTGGAATAGTTTATATTGTCATTACATAACTACAAGTAGCTTAAAATAGGAAAATTATAAAAACTGACTCAGATCAAGTTCGCGGTTTGTTATGAAGTATTTTAACTGCTGATTGATTCTTGGGTACGGCCTTCATATAAAGTCTGTTATGGCCCAAGGTAATAATTATTGATCGTATAAAAAAATTGTGACTGCATTCTTCGCTTGTTTTGCAATCTCGATTTTCAATATTTATACTTTTAAAACTATTTTGATCTAGCTCTAATTTTATTATGTGTAAATTAAAAATAGTTCGGTGACCATATTGAGTTATGCCACCCTTCTACTACATAGTGTGACGAGGCAGATCTTCCATGACACGGTTGAAGTAACTTCTCACATATGGTTTGAAAAAAGCATTTCGTCTATTTCTTCTGGATGGCCTCATATCGACGAAATAAACCTAAATGAAGCATCAAGTAAAAGTTAAATTCTTAATTCTTCCGGTTGTAACAGAGTCCGCATTTATCAGTCGATGGCATCAAACTTAATTTGCTACTGTAATAATAAAGTAAAGCTCTGTTGGGAAATGAACAAAATGTATACTTCAAGTTAGGTATAACTAATGCAAATGTATGTTACTTTTTAAGAAAGGTTTCAACATTCGATCGATTTTCCATACAATCAATTCCACATTCGATTAGTTTTCTATTCGATCAATCTTCTATTTGATCAATTATTCTTCATTATTATAAATTCGATCAAATTTTCGATACTTTGTCTTTCGATACTCTGTCCTAGTACAGTTTGATACATGAAGGAGATGCATTGAACATAATTGAGAACAATTCGTTAATACAGAAAATGTACAGTCGGTTTCGAACAAACCACTGATGTACTTTAATTAATTTATTATTTAAAGAAATTGTTTCTTAATTCTCTTTGAGAATCAGATAAGCTCATATGTATTGATTGAATACATATGAATTGAAATCCGATGACTGCAAGAAAGAAGGAGAAACACGTACCATTGTGCCATGACAATTTTGGTGGGAAGACTTGAACCATGGAAGCACAAGAATGTGGCGAAGTTTTGAAATATAGGTGTGTGACAATTATAAGCGATAGAGATAGTAGTGCGCAAAACGCTAATAGTGGCCTGACAGATGGAAGAGGACCGTATGAAAAATTTTGATGTAAAAAATGTAGCTTTTTTGAACCCTAAGGGTGCCTGCACACCAAAAGCAGTTGAGCAAGCA
>CANNZV010002871.1:0-81967 GCA_947561585.1 Caprella mutica
CTGTCAGTTACGTAGATATGCTCTAATGTAAGTTTGGATTTAGAATGTATAACATAAACCTCTAAGTGATTTAGAAGGTAAGATTTGTCAATTAGAATTTAGTACACTTTCAGGTGCGATATCTTATATTTGTCAATGTTTAAAAAACAATAAATAATGTACATTTAAATAACATAATCAGTTTTTGAACCGTATGAAATTTTTGAATTTCAAACCGCTAGAGGTTTCATGAGATAAATTTCACGTTGACTTTTTTTCAAATTTATATTTATATTAACAATTATTTTATTAATTCATTTTTCATTCAGTAAAACTCAAAATGGTTACTTCACCCTGGTACCCGTACTTTTACAACTGTAAAAAAACATTTATTGATATCTGCTGTTACAGGACACACGCTATTATATCCCTTCAACTGTGACCTTTCAGTATTAATATTCTGAAGACTGTTTTTGACTACAGTCATGGCTCATATTGATTGAAAAAAACTATCACATAAGTAGTCAAATTAACAGTGAAAATGCATTATGGTCGATACCATTATAAAGAACTTAAGTAAGAACTTAAGTAAGAACTTAAGTGTAAACTGAAGACACGTGAGCTAATTAAATTAGCAATTAATGAATGATATCGAATACACTTTACTAGTTAGAGTTAGATAAGAAATGCAACTGATTGAGAGTTAAATGCATTGAGTAGTGAATGAATAAGTGATATCATTTAAAATCATTAGGTGATGTAGAAACGTTGTGAATATATATTTTTTTCAAATAATTTGTAGGATATTTTTGAAAGCGAGTTTAAATGATGATTGAGTTTAGATTTATGTTAAAATATCCAATGATATTCCAATAAAAATTGTAACACAATTCCACTGAAGATTTTAAAAAAATTCATAAAAAAACGAATTACATTAGAAATTATTCCACATAGAACCACATATCATCTTTCCCCGAAAAACCCTATAATCACATAAGCTGTAGATAGACAAATTTCCTGAGGAAATTTGTCTATTATATTCCACACATACTGATCACCATGCGATTATTGCACTTATGGTTGACAGAGTTAAAAGTGTTCTGGCAATCATCTCCGCACATTAGTGTAGATAAGACTAAATTGCATCTAAGTTAAATGAGGTAATGTAAATGCAACGTGTCAATGGATTGTCGTAGCTATTGCAGATAAGTGATGTCAACACAACTATTAGTGCTAGAGAACACGTATAAACTTACTTGCTATTAAGATATTAGTGTTGGACTAAAGTGAACCGAAGTGAAGAACTGGAAAAAGGGGTGTTAGTGGGTAAGATACGAATTATCGGTCGGTTTCACATCTTCGGTCATACAGGAAAAAATGATAGAATAATTTTTATTTAATTTCTATTGTTATCCATGAGGTATCATGGATACCGATAAAAATAAAACCGAAGACATAAATTGAACTTCATAACCGTGTAATAATTAATATTTTTTCATTATGTTTTCTAAACTGTTGTAAAGAATGAAAGTTATGGATGGTTTACCAATAAATATTGAGTACCACTCTAGTCGCGTACATAATGCAATGCAATCACTATTTAGACTGCCTCTGATAATAGCTTTTTAAAATACTGCACAAGCGGATAGTTCCAGTGCCAAATAAATAAGAGTTTTACCTACTACATTGATCATTTGTGTTGTTGTTTACTGTTAGCTTTGATATTTCTGGTGATTATAATTAATAGAACACAGCGACTGGTCGGACCACCGAGAAAATTTACTGTACTACAATAAATTAAAATAGTTCTGTCCGTACAAGTGGATGGGGAAAGTGAAACTTTAAAATTAATGAATGTTGTTTGTGTAACTTTAGGAAATAATTTAAAATATTATTATTTAAAAATATTAATATATTAATGACCTTAATATTTTTTCAGTTTTACACTGATAAAATTATAATCTATTCAATTGCTTTCAAAATCAATCAATATTTTAAAATCACTTTCAGTTTCTAAATCAATGTTATTTAATTAATCAAAATCATGTTAATGATCGTTTAGATAAATAATTCTAATTTAAAAAGGTGAATCTACAGTCTCATTCACTAGCTATACATGGAACTAATCTTTCGACAGATTTTGTATAGCTTCTTCGATCTAAACTCTAATCAGATTATCCTTAATTATACTAATTGAAGAAAATCATTAACATGAAGAGTAATCGCACAATTTATTATATGAGGTTACTTTTACTTATAATATAAACCTAATTACTCAAGATTAGCCAGCTTATTAGTCATGCAGATTTTGAGTAGAGAGCCAAAAAGTGTCGCTTTCAGTTTCTGGGTTTGGGTGCAATTTACTCTCCTTAATCTCTAGGGTAGATAGGGCAATGGACACTCCTAGTACTCGGGAAGTGGGGGTTAGGATAGGGTTATATGAAATCTATACAAGTCAGATTGATGGAATATCCCAGGCAAGGAGCATTTATTCCTGGGATATTAAGGGAATATCCCAGGCAAGAGGCATTTATTCCTGGGATATTAAGAGAATATCCCAGGCAAGAGGCATTTATTCCTGGGATATTAAGAGAATATCCCAGGCAAGAGGCCTTTATTCCTGGGATATTAAGGGAATATCCCAGGCAAGAGGCATTTATTCCTGGGATATTAAGAGAATATCCCAGGCAAGAGGCCTTTATTCCTGGGATATACCCTCAGTATCCCAGGTATAAATTCTTCTTGCCTGGGAACTGTGAAAATAATATATCAGTATTATAAATATATTAAATAGATATCAATCGAAAAATAGATACATATATTTAAATAGATATTAATCAAACATTTTTTGTCCAAATAGAGTATTACTAAATGTGTAATTGTTATTCCATTACTAGTTTCCATACAATGTCACTCACCTCAGTTTGTAGTTAAGGACGACTTGCAATGTGGGTTAAAGTGATAAGATTTGAGTGACATGTATGTTAAATTGAACACACAGACTGATGTTTAAATGCCATCAGTAGGAGTGATAACGTTCATAAAATAAAACTTCACAATAGGTACAGTCTAGCAAAACACTCTCTGTGATATTCTATTTAACAGCTGGCTAATTTTATAGCTTTAAAATAGGAATAGAGTTTAGAATGTTTATATACTTTGAATGTATTATTGTTACATGAATATAATACTGTATAACATTTATTGTATATGATAAAAAATTAGGATTTTTTTCTCGTAATGTTTTATAAATAAATTGTAACTAATGAAAAACTATGTATTTCATAGAACCTATAATATTAATTATTTTCTAATTAATTACATACTTTAACATTGTAAGTGCATAGCACAGTCTATCCGTCACATGGTTACATTGCACTTCAATAGCTGTTAATGAGCTAACATCTAATAATAACCATGTCAATTGTTAATTAACAAACGTTCGATCATCTTATTAGCGGTGTGTAATGAACGTGTATACTGATTATCAGCATATCTCCTATTATTGGCCTATCACTGATTATTAGCGTATTACCGATTATTATCCTATTACCGATAATTATTAGCCTATCACCGATAATTATTAAACTATCACCGATAATTATTAGCCTATCACCGATAATTATTAGCCTATCACCGATGATTATTATTAGCCTATCACCGATAATTATTAAACTATCACCGATAATTATTAGCCTATCACCGATATTTTTTAGCCTATTACTGATTATCAGCATATAACCGATAATTAGCTTATCGATAATTATTAGTCTTATCACTGATAATTATTAAACTATCACTTATATTTATTAGCCTATCACTGATTATTAACCTATTACCGATTATTAGCTTATCACCGATTATTATTAGCCTATCACCGATAATTATTAACCTGTCACCGATTATTTACCTATCACCGATTATTAGCCTGTCACCGATTATTTGACTATCACCGATATTAAGCCTATTACCGATTATTAGACTACCACCGATTAATAGCCGATCACCGATTATAGTATCGGTTATCAACTTATAAAGGAAAAATAAGATCATCTATCTCAGACGATAGACGATAAATAAATTTAATTTAATACCCTTATAGTTTATCGTCTTCAGTCAGTGATAACTTATAAAAAAGATACGATATTTTACGATAAATAGCATCACTATTTACGGTAATAGATTTATAAAATCTTCAATAGACAATCCTCCATCGGAAAGTTCGTTATTATTTTTGTAGCATTAAGTACTATTATTCAGTGGTGATTCATCAAGCAATTTATTGGGCACTATATTAAGTGCCACGTTCTGCAAACTGGACGTGTATAGTGTTGGAGTAACATATGGCCCCATTAAACCTCGCATATTAGCCATTACACTACCGTATGTAAATACTAAAGCTAATATTAATGGCAAAAGATTAAATACAATCAAAATCAGCAGTTTGACTAAAGGGCTGTACACACGTAGGGTTTTTTAAGTCTTTCCACCCAGACTTTTTGCTAAGCTCCTCCTACTTTTTTCCACCGGATTTTTGAATAGTAAAAGAAAATACAATATGATTATTATTTATTTTAGTTGGTATCCATGATACCTGCAGGTATCATGGATACCAACTAAAATAAATAATAATCATATGTCTATTCAATGTTCTACACACTTTTATTAATACGTTCACATCGTTTAAAACGACCAAGTTAGTCCTTTAATAATCGGGTTGTTTTGAATGGCTCCTCGCATTCAGATGACTATGGTCGCACTAAGTGAATTCATTAATATGCTTATACATTCCTATATACATCATAAACTCTCCTATAAATATACTTGTATCTGTCACTCCATATATCTTAATAAAGAGCTTTATATTTTTTTGCTCAGCTGTCGTCAAGTTATTCTATTCTAGCACCTCCAGAAAGCCATTGAGACTGGCTATTATAAAGCATACGTCTGATAACATTGTCCATTGGAATGGTAACAAGTGCTAATGCTCTGGTAGCTAACTGTGATAGTCTTTAATCTACACCGCCCTGTATATTCTTATCCTAAGCTGTCCATATAAAGAGACAAAATTATATCAACCAGTCGCAAAAAACATCTGTGAATGTTGGGAGTAAAATTTAATTTCCAGACTTCATCGCCATCATTTTACTGTTGGATATGTCCGACAGTGTTTTTAATTAATAATAAATTTACAATAAATCACTATATTTGTCGAATCGTTTAACCCTTTTTGTTCAGATGCCAAATTAGGTTTTTTTTGGCTAAAAGAATCATCGGTATATATACCGCATGCCTATGCGTAGTACTTACATAATATTCTCACCATCGATCATAATTTCTAGCCTGGGTGCCTGTTTATTCATTTTATTTAAATGTAACTGCATGTCTATACGTTTTACTTTATAATTGGTATGCAATTTCGCTGTCAGTCTCACCAGGTTTTATTCATCAACACTCCACGCCATTCTTTACTTAAATCCTGTATAGTAATGGATGTATAGTTCTAAGCCTCTTGTTTATGTTTACATTATAGCAGAGAAAATCTGCAGCTCTTTTTATGGAAATCATGCATAGATTTATATATACTGTATGAGGATGAATACATTATATACTACCTATGTGCTGCATGTCAATGAGATGGAGAAAGCAAATTATACAGAACATATCTAAACTAAGGTTATATATATTGTAACTTTTTAAAGAATACAATTCGATCACATTTAATAGCAAAATATTTATTTAATAATTTTTTTAATTATTTAGTTACAATACCGACTACATTTTTAATTTATTTTCTTAATTGAATTTCTTATTTTTATTTTATTACATTTTCTTTCCGTATGAATGGCTCAAGAATTTACCCCTAGTTTTTGTTAGTGCAAATAAGCCAAACATAGTCTCAGTAAACCTTGTAATGACTTCTAACTATTTAGTATAGGCTTATCTTTTCTTTGGTATTTTAACGGTTTGGAATTCACTATTTGTCTCCTCATTACCGCCCTACTACCGCTATTACCGTACATGTTTATCTCTTGTTTGTAACCGTGTGGTTGTTTACAGTAACTTTATATTCTTATTTAGAAAGTCTTACTAACTGGTACTACATTTCTTATATAAAATAGCCTACACAGTACAAACTTTTGAATACAATAAGAAAAATTGAACAATACTAATCATTAATTTTACGCTATGTACTACCGTGACGTCATACTTCACAGACTCCTAAAGTCACAATATAATATATTTTTTAACGGTAACTCTTGCTAACAGCAATGCCTTCTAATTTTCTAACCCCTGATCAGCTGTAAAATAGTTATAACTAGGGTTGTGACAATATGCGTTTAAAATCATAGATCCTGAAAATATTATAGACGGAGAGAATTAAAGAGTATTGAATCGTTCTAAACCAGCGGTATATAGTATTCGATACCATTGCCTTTCGTTTCGTCTATGATATTCCGAAGATCTATGATTTAAAATGCATACTGTCACAACCCTATTTATAACTATCAATGTGATACTAAACAATGCCCGCTATATAGACTCAAGACCTGTCCAATTGAAAAAAGCTAACTATTATCGATGGTATGGTATTATTATTTTAATATTATTTATATCTTATGATGATGTGTGCAGGTAAATTCATATCAATTTATAATTATATATCACAATTAATTAGATATATAATTTTAATGGATATTTATAAGTAGTATTTCTTCATAGTGAAAGTTTTAACATCTCATTAATTAATTAACCTATTCATAAATTTAAAGTAAACTGATTCAAATTAACCCATTTAAATAAATCTAAGATGATTTATTTTAATTAATTCACTTCATTCATTAAACAATTGCTCATTAATTTCATACTTCATACTAGACTCACCTATCCTATATACTTTATTTCTTATCTTCGTTATTACTTGGTTACTATTTACTGTACATAATATTGGACCTAATATTCCCGCCCGATAAGAATTATTAATGCTATAAGATAAGGGCAAAATATTATTTATTAACCATATATATTTATACGTCATTGTTATTAGGATATATTGTTTATTTATTGTTATAGTATCATATTTATATAATGTGTAACATATTTTATTATAATATTTTGATAATCATGATTATTATTGCTAGTCCTATTGTAAATATATTTAATTAAATGATACAATTTATTATATAACACTATGGAGAAAATAGATATTAATGTAATTAGTACTTGAATATATGGAGAATTGTTTTCCATAATATATAACTATATTTATAATATGATATAAAAATCCAATATAATTTAAATATCATTAGATTACATATTTTATTAAAAGTTATTATAATTCATTGGACCAAATTATAATAAGGTATTTAAATGTATTAATAACTACATTTAAAGTGTCCTAAATGATGTCAGGTTTGAACATTCTTCAACATTCTCTATAATTCTCTAACATTCTTTGACATTCTTCAACATTCTCTAACATTCTTTAATATTCTTTAACATTCTTCAACATTCTTCAACATTCTCTAACATTCTTTAACATTCTCTAACATTCTTTGACATTCTTCAATATTCTCTAACATTCTTTAACATTCGTTAACATTCTTTAACATCATTTAACATTCGTTAACATTTTCTAACATTCGTTAACATTTAACATAATATCAAATCTAGCACCAATGTCCTAACTTTCTCAAACCGTCTTAACATCATACTAATTCAGAAGTGCAAACAGTATCTATAATTAAAAGACATGCATTGCAAATTAAACACATAAAAACTGCCTATTCAATTAAAAGTTTCTTTTTTTCTATTTAGCTATTATTTTCGCCTTTATGGTTCTATTTATCTATCATTAGGCTATAATCTTGACTAATATCTCCAGGATTTGCCTTTAATTGAGCTCAGAAAAAATCTAGAGCCATTCAGTGTATGGTTTGTATTGAACCTAACTAACCGTAACGAAACTCTACCATCGCGATAAGAACTCTGTGCTACCTAGGACAAAATCTGGAGTGATTTGAATCTGGGATAAGTTAGATCTAGTTAATTTTTAAAGATTTCTATCAAGGGTTTAGTCACATTTTATTTTATACGTCATAGTTTGATTTTTTATATAACTTTTCATGATATTAAGATTTCTCAATATATGATTTTTCACAATAGGGGTTTTCATTATTTGATTTTTCATATTAGATTTTTTCATAATTTGTATTGTTTTATTCTGACTTTTCATTATATGATTTTTCATTCTATATTTCTCATTATTTATCTTGTCATATTATGATTTTTCATTATATGATTTTGTAACATGCGTTAAAAAACTGAGATAGAAATTGATTGATACTTTTTTTATATATTAAATTCACGCTGTTTTTCATACAATCCATGTAATCTCAAGTTGCCTTGACTAGCTGCTAAGGCGTTTAATTACAGGTGACTTGTAACATATCGAAATTAGCTCAGCAAACAGCCCACATTCTGGCCTGTAGCTAATGAATGCGATAAGAAATCAGGAGAATTAATGAAACTAAACTGATGCATCTGGGATGCATAAAATTAGAATAAATTCCCAGGATTGTCTGTTGCATTCATTGCTTTCGCAAAGCCATATTTTATTGGCACTATACTGGTTTGAGCATGTCAGACAGTGTGGTTGTCAGTGTCTGGTGGACAGGTATTGTGGTTGTCTGGTTACCAGGTATTCTGGTTACCGGGTATTCTGGTTACCGGGTATTCTGGTTACCAGGTAATCTATTTACCAAGTATTCAGGTTACCAGGTCTTTTGGTTACCAGGTCTTCTGGTTACCAGGTATTTTGGTTACCAGGTCTTCTGGTTACCGGGTATTCTGGTTACCGGGTATTCTGGTTACCAGGTCTTCTGGTTACCGGGTATTCTGGTTACCGGGTATTCTGGTTACCAGGTCTTCTGGTTACCAGGTATTCAGGTTGCTGGTTCAAGTCAGTCAATCGGAGAAATTGTCATCAAGTTTAAGGATAGCTGTCAATTAACTTTTATTTGTTTGTCATGCTAAGTAGTGATTTATAAAAGAGTGCGGATTTTAGGAAGATTTTGAGAAAAACTTCGATTCATTTGTAATTCTATAAATATTTTAAATTTAAAGAAAAAAAAACAATTTGTTTTCACGAAGAATTTTAGAAAAAAATTAAATTGTATTGATTTCACAAACAATTTTGGGTAAATTAGTAGATTTTTTGTAAGAACCATAGATTGTGAGAAAATCTAAGAAAATTTTGAAGAAAAACTGTTTGACGTTGTGAAGATTTTTGATCTATCATTGTATTTTTCTGGTGAAAGGAGAGAGATTCTTTAGATGTTCTGAAGATTGGGGGGAAAAACTTTTGGATTTCCCGAAAATTCGAGGATAAAAACTTTTGGTTTTCCAAAATTTGAGGGAAAAAAGTTGAATTCCTAAGAATTGGGAAGTAAAAAGATATAAATTTTAGAGATATTGTATCATCTGAATCGAAACAATGATTGATTACAACCCGTGATACCTAATATATATGGATGTAATATTTTTCTTCAAATTAAAGTAAAAGATTGTTAAAATGCCTCAATATCATTTTTTTGTAGGTTCTTTCCATTTTATTAAATAACTATTTACACTATGTATTGCCCTAATTTTTTATAATGAAATTAATACGGAAAACACTTTTTTATAAGAAAAATTAATCTATAAAAAACTATTTTTCCTACATTGATTTTTTAATGACGTTAAAGTACTTTATTTGCTATTTAAAATTAATAATATATAATAGCTTGCATTAAATATTAATTACTTTATTATAGTTTGTATCCATGCAGTCGCCTTATTGCAACCGGAAAGTGTGTGTTCTAAAGTATAGCCAGTAAAGTATAGCCAGTAAAGTATAGCCACTAAAGTATAGCCACTAAAGTATAGCCACTAAAGTATAGCCACTAAAGTATAGCCAGTAAAGTATAGCCACTAAAGTATAGCCACTAAAGTATAGCCACTAAAGTATAGCCAGTAAAGTATAGCCAGTAAAGTATAGCCACTAAAGTATAGCCACTAAAGTATAGCCGGTAAAGTATAGCCACTAAAGTATAGCCACTAAAGTATAGCCACTAAAGTATAGCCACTAAAGTATAGCCACTAAAGTATAGCCGGTAAAGTATAGCCACTAAAGTATAGCCACTAAAGTATAGCCTCTCCATACAAATAGATGAAGTACAAAATAGATATTTTAACACCTGATTTAGTGTCAGTGTTCTTTCTGCTTTCTAAACTATATGAATTGCTTGTAAATGCTATATGTGTTAATTCATAGATAAATATAAACGATATGCACTTTTGAAGATTTCTCCCAG
Organism: Caprella mutica; assembly: GCA_947561585.1. NCBI lineage: Eukaryota > Metazoa > Arthropoda > Malacostraca > Amphipoda > Caprellidae > Caprella > Caprella mutica. The sequence continues at coordinate 10,335 of CANNZV010002871.1, forward strand.
GCAACAAGGATTTACTCCTGAGATATTTGGTAAATATTCCAGGACTATTGAGGATTTTAAATCGTTTTTATTTTTACACAATTGATTAGTCTCGATTTCATTTTTCATATCATCTTTCATTATATTATTTTTCAATATATTATTTTTCAATATATAATTTTTCAATATATGATTTTTCATTATATGATTTTTCATTATATGATTTTTCATTATATGATTTTTCATTATATGATTTTTCATTATATGATTTTTCATTATATGATTTTTCATTATATGATTTTTCATTATATGATTTTTCATTATATGATTTTTCATTATATGATTTTTCATTATATGATTTTTCATTATATGATTTTTCATTATATGATTTTTCATTATATGATTTTTCATTATATGATTTTTCATTATATGATTTTTCATTATATTATTTTTCATTATATGATTTTTCATTATATGATTTTTCATTATATGATTTTTCATTGTATGATTCCTCATTATATGATTTCTCATTACCTATATGATTTCTCATTATATGATTTTTCATTATATGATTTTTCATTATATGATTTTTCATTATATGATTTTTCATTATATGATTTTTCATTATATGATATCTCATTATACGGTTTTTCATTATATGGTTTTTCATTATATGATTCTTCATTATATGATTTTTCATTGTATGATTTTTCATTGTATGATTTTTTATTATATGATTTTTCATTATAGGATTTTTCATTATAAGATTTTTCATTATATGATTTTTCATTATATGATTTTTCATTATATGATTTTTCAGAAATAAATTTTTCACAGTATGGTTTTTCATAATTTGGTTTTTCATAGTATGATTTTTGACCAATTTCTTTCATTACAACCTGTATTCTTATATATGCATATCAAGTTTTATTTATTTCAAATTACTCTTCCATCCGTTAGTGCAGCAACTGGTGCTTGTGTCCCTTTTCGTCACATTCCTTGGTAAGTGATTGCATTCACTGAGTAGCTTTTCTGCTTCCATGAGCGTGTCACTGACTGATGTTAGGTGACTTAATTTATGGAGCCACTTTCTACTCTGACTGCTTCTTCCAGTCCCTTGTATTTAATTTTCTTTTGACGTCAGCGATGTGGCCTTTGTCATCTCGAAGCCTAATGATTAAATTTCTTATTAATATTATATTTCTATGTGAACATCTATTTCACAATCTTTCCTTTACATAAATTAATTAGTTATCATAAAATCCATTCCATTTATATATTTATTTTATAGTATATCGCTGGCAATTAATTAATACCTTTCAAATAAGAACAAATCCATTATTTATAGAGAATTTAAAAGCATTGTAATGACTAAATGCGTACATTTCCCCACAAGAGTAAAATTAACTGCAATTTGATACAGTAACCTAAAACAAGTGTTAATTAAAATAGCCCTGTACTCAATTTCTGTAGATTCACTAAATATTTTATCCCCATAGTACGTTTTCTTTTACTCATTGAGCTCCATTAAAAAGCATCCACTTAATTCTCATTTTACAGAACGATCCTGTGGCAATTTCACACAAAAACCTGTCTTGTTTAACCTGCCCCCCATGCCTTCTAACCCCCCATCTCCCTCACCGTTGGGGGGCGAACTATCAACCCCCAGGTGGCTAACGATATCTGTATTGGATAGCTTGAATACTCCTTTATTATTTCAATTTACTGTACTCTCTAATTGGAAAATATTTGACTGATATTGTAAATACTGCCGCTTTAATACAATCAAAAGGTGGTTATCTTATTCGTAGATGTCAATCAAAAAGAAAGTTGACTATAAGATTGTATTTTAAAGATCCATCAAGTGGCTGTACATTTTCTATCATATAACATGTATAAGTTCTTTAGATAAACTAAGTAAAAGTTGATCGCATGACCACTCTAATCATGACTAGTAACCAAAAAAAGACTGTAACCAAACAGATCATCCCGGGACTTATCACCTTGCTAACTGCTAGATTTAGTACTAACCAATACATCGGATAAGCTGCATCGTTGACAAATACTCGTGATTAACTGTCGAACTGCATTATAACCAATGTATTGAACCTTATTATAACCAATGTAATTACCAACATGCTAAAGTGCTAGAAAGGCAGATTTCTAAAATTATACCTATCAAAGAAAGCTCATACATCTATCGTGTCTATTCATTCGGCAATGCTTATTTAAATGGCTTTTATATAGTATATACAGGCTGTAAAAAAGCTGCTTGAAAACCGGCTCCGTAAGAAAAAAAAAAGCGTATGTAAGATTTAGCACACCGCGTACCCCTTCAGATGAAACAAGAACTTGTTACTTCCAGTATTTTCTATAGCATTTAGAGGCTAATTTCAGCCTTAATCTTTTGTGGTAAGTGTGCTGCGTTGAATTACTGGCATGCTTTCAGCGATGTAAAGCTTGTGATCGAGATTGATAGTTAGGTGGTATCTATTAAATGTCTCTAAACGATGAAAGTTACTATCTAACTTTGACGTCTGAATAACCAGTTAACCTGTTTATACTAGTAAACTTCCCATTATACTCCAATTCACTGTTTTCTATATCAATGATAGGGTTAGTAAATCGCTGAGAAATATAGTTGTCTATCCTTTTAGAGGCTGAAACGTTTTATAAGCTTTATCCAGCATAGCAATTTCAGAACTTTTTTAATTATATTTCTTTTACTAGATTACTTACTTATATCAATACAATTAAAAATTAATGTTAAAACCTTTTAATACCCCGTATATTGTTTTCTCGGTATCTATTTAATGCTACATCTAATACCGTAGGTATCAAATTACTGCATGCATACAATTTGTGAAAATATTTTCTATTAGATGTATATATTCGTGTTAGTGATGGTAAAGGTCATCTACATGTCAGGTAACTGTCAGTCAGGACACTTTTCTACCAGATGATATCTGACAGAAGAGGCGTCATCGTTGTGACTTGCAATAGGAGAACACATGAGCTATTGTTTCTATAATTAAGGTGTCGCCTTAGAGTAATGATATGACCATCTAATCATCATTGCAATGTATTTTCTCCTCCTAATGATCTCATGGAAATAAAAACTGTGAATACTTTTAGAACGTATAGAAACTAACTACAGTGTTCTCTATAATGAAACACTGTATAGTGCATGCAGTGTCATCAGTAAGGAAACAGCCTCTATAATGAACAAATTTTCTTTAGTCTGCCATAAAATAGCCATCAGTAGAAAACTAATGGCAGACTAAAGAAAATTTGTTCACAATAGAGGCTTCTTCCTTAGTCAGGACATTCACTATAGAGGATTTCATAATAAAGGCGTTCTACTGTAGATATTTATATTGTTTAAAAGAGGTCCCTTTATTGTTTGAATGCTTCTCCAAAGTCCCTTGTATTCCTTTGTCTCCACATTAGAATATTGTGCTCATCAGAAATTCCTGTAACAACGTTCTTGTTCAGAACTCAAACAAAACTTGCTTTCAATTTAACTCCTACAACATAAACACAAACAAGCGAAGAAAATATCTACAGAAGTGAACCTACCGATAGTATCGAGAGAAGGGTACCTACCGATAGTATCGAGAGAAGGGTACCTACCGATAGTATCGAGAGAAGGGTACCTACCGATAGTATCGAGAGAAGCGTACCTACCGATAGTATCGAGAGAAGCGTACCTACCGATAGTATCGAGAGAAGCGTACCTACCGATAGTATCAAGAGAAGTGTACCTACCGATAGTATCGAGAGAAGTGTACCTACCGATAGTATCGAGAGAAGCGTACCTACCGATAGTATCGAGAGAAGGGTACCTACCGATAGTATCGAGAGAAGGGTACCTACCGATAGTATCAAGAGAAGTGTACCTACCGATAGTATCGAGAGAAGTGTACCTACCGATAGTATCGAGAGAAGCGTACCTACCGATAGTATCGAGAGAAGGGTACCTACCGATAGTATCGAGAGAAGGGTACCTACCGATAGTATCGAGAGAAGGGTACCTACCGATAGTATCGAGAGAAGCGTATCTACCGATAGTATCGAGAGAAGCGTACCTACCGATAGTATCGAGAGAAGTGTACCTACCGATAGTATCGAGAGAAGTGTACCTACCGATAATATCGAGAGAAGCGTACCTACCGATAGTATCGAGAGAAGCGTACCTACCGATAATATCGAGAGAAGCGTACCTACCGATAATATCGAGAGAATCCTACCTACCGATAGTATCGAGAGAAGTGTAGCTACCGATAATATCGAGGGTTATCGTATCACTTCTGACGCGGCGTTAGATATTATGATGAAGGAGTCGCTTCAAAGTTATAATGAACAAAACTACGGGGCCAGCCTATTGAAAAATTCTCTGAATTCCGACAGTTTGGATCGTATAGGACTATAGGTCATACATACTTTGCGCCAACTGTCGCAACTATTTTGCAGATATTTACAATGGTAGCAAAATATTGCTACCATTCTATCATTATTCTATATTTTAAAAACCTAATAAAAAAATATGAATGTTAAAATATTCGTACGAATGAATTACAATTTTTTTTTAAATAATTTTGATTAACTGATAATCGTCGGAATTTACAAAAATAATCTTTCAAAATATGATTATGATTATCGAATTTTGTCACAGCGAGTTCTATTTTTTGACAATGTATCTCTCTACTGTATATGGTTATTGCTGTAGAAGTTGCTAGATGTTGTGTGTGTTGTATGTAAGTTCTCGTATATCGGTTTATCGGATAATGGCACAGAGGTGCTCAACAGTATGAGTAAAGTTCCCTTTGATGTGAGTTTCTATTGCGTTATTATAAGTGTTGATGGAACGAAGGGGTATTTCTAGGCCCTAGGGTAAACTATGAGTTATTGAACGGGTCCACATTTCCCATCATATTTGAAAACCTATATAATTCATTTTTGGTATTCATGATGACTGCAGGTATCACGGATGCGAATTAAAATAATATATGAATTATGTAGATTTTGAATCAATAAATGATTTTTTTTTTACTGTTTTTAACCAAATTTTCTTTTCTTTTCCACAGGTAAGAATATGGAAATCATAGCAATTGGCATCAACTCGTAATGAACATGGCAGTAGTAAGTGATTAGTGTTAATTAATTTATATTGCTAAATTAAAGGTAAATTCTTAGAAATTCGGAATATTTTTTACTAATTTTTATATCTGATTTGATTTGCTAGGTTTTATTGATATTTTAAATTTATGATATTGGTGAATTGAAATAAAATCTATAGTTGAAAAAAATACGTCGCAGAAATCGGTAAGTGATAGGACAATCAGAATTTTCTAACTATCAGATCGGTACACGACCAATGTTAACCCCCACTGTTCGGGAACTGTGAGTGTCATATTACTCCCCTAACAGTCACCTAGAACTGAAATACCTAGAAATGCAGTTGTGTGTTTCACCGTAACAGTTTTTCTAGTTCAGCCCCTAGCGTTACTAGTTAGACTGCATTGCCCTAGTGTAAGTGCATTGACTAGACCCTAGTGCATTGTGTAACCTAGTAACCAGTACTGTCATTACTAGGTACAAACTGCTAGGGGTGTCAGTAATTTGTGCTGTACTAGGTATAGTGGCTATACTTTACAGGCAGTGCGTACTGTCTAGAATATGCAAAAACTTTTCAATTATTTAGTACAATACGTTTTTTGTCGATCAAATCTGTATGTTGAAAAAATGTCGCATACCTTAATTATATATATTTGCTACCTACATTTCATGTATTTTCTACCTTTATAATTTACATATTTTTTATCTACCTACATTTCATATTTTTCTAACTTCATATTCAATACTATTTTTCTACCTACATTTTATAAAATAATTACCTTTAACCTATATATTTGCTACCTTTATTTTATTTATTTCCTACCTACATACTTTATATATTTATTACCTTTATCTTATATATTTTCTACCTACATTTTATTTATTTCCTACCTACATACTTTATATATTTATTACCTTTATCTTATATATTTTCTACCTACATTTTATTTATTTCCTACCTACATATTATATATATCTATTACCTACATATTTTATTATTCTCCACACCTCCATTTTTTCCACAGTGCCCATTGTATCACATGGCCAGGTACAGACACCAGCCATGATGGATAGTCTAAAAGTTATTCCCCTTTGCATTTTAACACTCGCATTCTTCACCTCAGGTCACAGCCATTAATAACCTAACTATTCTCAAAAGATAGACATTGAGCTTAATAAAGGACCATCAGATTGACGGTATAACGTACCATTACGTTACATTACCTATAGCGATCTGTACCTTCCATGCAGACTTGATTGAAACATTAAAGTGAGTCTAAAAAGCTATAAACTGCTTTTTGATCGATCCTAATTATTATTAATTTGGGTTGACATTCTTACCTGTTTCTGCAAATTTAAGCTAAACCTGTTTCTGCTAAAAAAAATCTATACTATTTTTAAGTCATTTCTGGAGATAGGTTTTTCATAAAGTTGATTCATGTACTGTAAGTCAGAATTGCTAATGTTGTTTCTAACATTTATTTTTACTAGCCCAGGCAAGAAAGATTTAATCCTGAGATACTCCATTAATTTCCCAGGAATGAATTTCAAGATAAACAAATTGGAATAAATAGATAAATTTTAAATTTTAATTATTTCAAGTGGTTAAATGATAACCGGTTGTGGTTATTCTCATTTGAATAATTTTTCATTTAATTTTTCTAGTTAATACCTCCCATTCTTCTAGGTTAAAATTCTAGCCATCCATCCCTCTTGGTCTTCTGAAGACCTAAAAACAATACATCAACCCACTGGTTATAATTAAGACCAGATATGATTTATCTTCATACACAGAAAGAAAATTCCAAAGTGACTTCTATTGTTAAAGATAAGAAAATATAGTTTATATTTAATTTATTGTCTCAATTATTTTTTCAATAAATATTTTAAATTACCTTTTTATCGATGAAATAAATATTCATATCTGCTTTTTGTAGGTATAATTTATTCCTAGATATATTTTACAAAGATGTATAATAAATGTTTAGCTATTATTTATTCTATCACATTTTTAGTGGAGGGTTCAAACATGCAATACTCTTTTTAAGTGTATATTCATTTACATAATTACTGTACATAATTCGAAACCTATGCAGATACCTTAGCTAGAAAGCTTCTAAACGATTTCAGGCTACCATAAAGTATGTCTTTATCCCGTAGATTATTTGCTCGAGAAGAATATGACGTAATTAGACATTTTTATTTCATCCAATCATAATCAATTTAAATAATAAAACTCATTGCTAATTTTCGGTTAAGAATGAAATATGCATTTCATATGCATATACTCAAGCCCCTGTGTCAGCCGCTGTTTTTCTCTATATTATTATGCATAATGGGTATAATTTGTGCGTATGTAGATTAGATATACTGTTGGTATGGTAACATACATCTGTGAGAGGTAAGGCAACCAATGAATATTATTACCAAGGTAGTAAAACTTTCAACTCCGTATTCAGTTATAGTCATTTTCTTACTTTCCATGAGTTTTTCTTGGCCCAAATTACTTAAGTATTTGCTTTCGAAAGCATTGAAGTGTTACGAAATACATGTTTTTACGTTGAATAATGGTCATTGAATATATTTATATTGTGGTATAATATCAGGTAATACATCTATTGCAGGATGCGAATTAAATAATGGTGAAAATTTCAGAAGGTTATTGTTATAGACAACTCGAAATGTTGAAAACATATTCCTATTTTGACCCGATTTTTAATAATTACTTATAGTTTTCATATGGTGATTGTTGCTTCACCCTTTATCAGTTATATGACCATTTTTGGTCACTTAAACTAATCATGAAAACCGGTTATACAGAACTACAATGAGTTTATTTAAAATTTTACTAACTTGGTTAAATAAGCAATAGCATATTTTAATTATATAGGCTTTATTTTCTATGTTGTTTTACCGTCTCTATGGCAGACCACCTATGTCGTACTATGTACTAATTTCAGTTTTCGATCCCTAGAAAGGTTAAATAGGTATTATCCGTAATTTTTGGTCGCATTAATAATTCATACCGATGTTTATCGGATATAAACGATTTTAGCACGATAATTTACTGAATTAATATAGTGCTGAGAGTTATGGTTGTATCAATTATTTTTCTGATAGTATCGTTAAATTATTGATTAAATTAAATTAAATCTTCATTTTATTCCTGCTTTTCATAAATAATTAATATATATTTTATTTTATTTCACCATTAATATTTCAATTGATAAACCAAATATAAATAATGATTTAGTTTATAATATCGTCAATATTACACGTTACATATTATATAATTATCGTTTATAATTATTGATAATTACGATTTAGGTAACCTCTTAAATGTATATTTAAAATTGAGTTGTAATTTTAGGAATAAGTGTCCTGATTTTTTTTTAAATGACAATGAAAGTTTCAGCAAAATAGGCTTCTTTAATTTCATAAAACAAATGACGATCAATTGTCACTATGTTTTATTAAATTTCTTCGTTATTTTCATTTTAAATTCTATTCAAAAGATACGTTTAAATGTGAGTATAATTAATAGATATCTAATTACTTTCGTTCTTCATCGGACACATTTTGTGATAATATAAACAGGTAATAAGAATCTTATCTTTATTTATTTAAATTCGCATCACAAGTTTTTAAAATTATTTATCAAGAATATTTTAGTGCATTATTTAATATTTTCTTTAAAATTTTCCTTTTGTTGCTGCAATTCAGTATTCATATCTCCAGTAATTATTCATATATTTTAGAGCCTCTCCTCGACTTTCACCTCCTTATTCCGACTTTTAGGATCTTCCAACTGACAATTTGGTAGCTTTGGTCCCAGCCGACAGGAATGACGCCTGTTTTGGAGATGATGGCACCGATTATTTTGCACAACATGCGCATATTTCCACCACTGAATGTGTTTTCGGGGAAATTTTGACATGCAATTTTCTGCAAGGAAATCTTTCAGGTTTTGCTCATGAAGGTTCATGCAGAAACCTATTATTTTTATTGGTATTCATATTGTTAGTGTAGAATGGTTTCGATTTGAATTATTAGTTTGAAATTGCACTTCGAATAATAATAAACCATATAGATGATCAACACTGAAGATAAATTTATCTTATTTTGGAAAAAAAAACTAAAATTTTAATCAAAAAAAATATTTTCAAAATTTATATTAACAAAAAATATTTCAAAATTTAACTGTACAGTTTAACAATTATACTTTCCAGCAATTAAAATCTTACTTTTCACCAATGCAAACCTTCTAAGTGTTACTTTTCTTCTAAACCTTCTAAGTTTTCAGAACACAATCCTTGCGATGATTCACCCCATATGAATCGTTCTCTCCTTCCTTTATTTTCGTGTATTTTCTCTTGAAAGGAAAATGCATCGCTTGGATAATTTAATTCTACGACAGAAACGCTCGAGTCTTCTTCAGTAAATGTACAGTCGGACTAAAAACAACCCTCACTTTTTACCGGATAGTACATAAAAATAGAGTACACTATTAGATTTTGTAAGTCGTATTTTGTTTCAAAATGTTTAGTTTTACGTTTTACTTTTACATGGTTACTTATTTTTTTATGTTCACGCAGTACCTACATCTTTTTAAAAAGGAGATGAATTGAAATGTTTCTCAAGCTGTACTAGCAGTTATTTAATACCTTCAACAACAATAGTAACTTTTATTTATAATGTTATATAAAATTATATATACTAATAAAAAAAATACCAATTGTAAAACCTATTATGTAAATAATTTACTATTTAAATATCTTGAAATATTCCATAATTTTGTTAAACCTCAAAAACTCGGACCGGTGGTACTTGATTAAATCGCATGAAACTGAATTTGAGTTCATATCTTTTAGCCTCTTACGCTCATTATATTTAAATAAAAGGAGTTTGTGTTTTTGATACATAGAACATTTTGTTCTGTGGGGCTCTCAGTATTCTCTTTTTTTGAATAACAGGATATTTGTCTGGGTCTTCTTTTTCTTTGAACATTTGCCGGAATAAAATTTGACTGCTCTTATTTTTCGTAAACTATTTTTGGTGTGGCTTAAAAGGCTCTAAAGAATGAAAGTAATTCGTTTGGAAGCTGTATCTCGCTGTTTGTGTAGGAGATGATTTTACATGTAGAGAAGAATCTAGGTGGAATTTGTTAAAAAAATTAAATACAATATTTTAAAAGTTTAGATATGATACTTGTGATTACCCGGATTCTGATAAATAGTAAATGATATTTTGATATGAAAGTTCAAGAAAGAACTTCAGGTTTGATAATTATTATTACCAGTGTTCTGATAAAAAAAAATCACCGAAATTGTTTTTGAGTGTACAAGAAAGATCATCAGATTTGACTGTTTTATTAGCAGTGTTGTGATTGGTCGTTTCCAAGCTGTCACCCCATTGGCTGTATTTAAGCACCAATAAGAAGCCTCATAAAGCTCTTTGGCAAAAAATGTGTTCAACTCATTTAAAGGATATGAGCATTGCTATTCTTTACCTAGGTAGGTTAGGTTACCTTGCTCAACTTTAATTACTATCTTGAATATATTACTTTTTTTAATTGTAAAAGAGAGAGAGAGAGGATTAACGTCCACTGTTGTGAATTTGATCTCCTGGACTTAACTGAACTTGTTTATTTATGTTTTCATAAGCTTAGTTATAACGACCAATTTTTATAAACTTTACAATGACCAAAACATGTTGAATACTCTTAGGCATTTTAATAAGTTGCTCTTTGACGACCATTCGTTTAGTTTGACCCAGTGCAATATGTTCAAAAAAGCTGGTCACTGTAATTGTACACCTAGGTATTATTAGACTTTTTTTGTTGTCTTTTATTTTTTAAAAGTAATAAATAATGTAAGGGAATAGGGTACGAATTATATCAATAAACGAAAATAACCTTTATGTACGAATCTTATATAGGAAGACGAAATACAATTTGAATTTAAAAATTTAATGAAAATTTATTTTGATTAAAGAATTTAATGAATATTTTTGGATTTAAAAATTTAATGAAAAAAAATTGGGTTTAAAAATTTAATTAAAAAAATTGGATTTAAAATAATGGATTTAAAATTTACCTAAATGGTCTAAGTGGTAGAAAAATCCTATATGATGTTCACTCGTATATATTCTTTAATTAAATGATTATAATTCCATGATTACCATTTAAATTCCATCTTTATAATCAATAAACAACTATTAGTAAAGTTAGTATTGCCCCATACTTTCTTTTTAACATCATTCTGATATTAACTACCAATTCCTTGGCATTGCACGGAGTAGCATCCCTGCCTCCATCAGCACTGTATAGATCTTGCTGTGAGGCAGGGAAATATATCCTTGTTTAGTTGTTTTTGGCTACCAAAGATAAATGACTTCATTGGAGATAGAAAGTTTTTTCTAGGAACTTACCCTGTGTATTTGAGGTAGAAATTTACCTTGCGTCAATTTATCTCATAGTCAAACACTGGCAAAAGTGGGTCACTTTGACCTAAAGGCAAGAGATGAGTGGGTCACTTTGACCTAAAGGCAAGAGATGAATAGGTCAATTTGACCTAAACGCAAGAGATGAGTGGGTCACTTTGACCCAAACTCGAAGGGTTTTAGTTGTTTCGACTCGTTTCTAATTTTCATCAACACTATATTTTTTCAATCATAATAGTCAAGGTATCTTCTTTTCGAGTTCAGTTTATGACAGCTTTACTCACAGTACGTTTTAGATAGTCATACCTTGCATTATATAAAAGTTGCCATATGTTCAACCTACTTACTTAGTTGGAGAAATAACAATGCGCCTCTTACTCAATGGAGTAATTCTAGATTTACTATCTCTATGGTTATTATGAATTTATGTTAATTCATTTACACTTTTACAAGCTCATCTCGGTGTGTATTTACATATTTAACTGCCTCGCATTTACACGCAATCCTCAATTTAACCCAACTTGTATATTTTCCTTTCGAAAAATTACAATAGAATGATTTGCAATTTAATACTTTATAATTTGTTTCAAATATCCCCACTTTGAAAATTAAAAATTCATTGGTTTTTCATACATATACCGTGATAATAAAATGGAGATAAACTTTGAAGATTGCATAACAACCTGTTATTAGGCATAAAGACATATCTTGTTATCTCATAACACCAAATTTTGGGCAATATATAGCAGGATGATAACCACCTTGTCATATAATAAACCATACGGAACACCATCTGCATACGGTATGGCCAGCATGTTTTATGGCTCATTGAGACTTATGCCTATGACGGTGCCATAAATCCAGAAATATTCGAGAACTGTCTCTTTCTCTTGTCCTGAACCAAAAGTTTGATATGAGGTTTTTACTGGGAGATTTTATTCCTTTGGTAAGATTGCGTATTATGTTCAACTTGTAGATATGGAGTTTTTTTTCAGCAATAGTTTTTTATTATTCGAAAACATTTTCTTAACATGCGTTAATTCTACTCGTGTTACCTGATGGATATCTCTTTAGAGACACAAAGTAGTTCATCTTGCAGACGGAGATAATAGAGTTCTTGTCTACTCTCGAACCTTGCACTCTCTTAAAAGTTCAATGTGTAGTTCACAAGTTGATATAAATCAAGTCGTTAATCGCATGATTTACAGTTCAAACCTCCTCTCAATATTCATACGAGATTATTATGGATGGGCAGGTGATTGCATCTTGTATATATTCATTCCCTCCGATCGATCATGAACTTGCGATAGCTAAAATATTATTCTCAAATGTTCAGTTAAAAAAATTATTTTTTTCTTCCACTAGGTAGTTAAATCGTAAAATAGAATAAGTTGGAAGTGATGTAATGATAGCCGTAGGTCAGGTTACAAACAAAGACAGCTATCAGAAGTCGAAAGCTAATTAAGTTCTTACAGTCCTGTAAAAAGATCACCCTCCTGATATCTAATTGCTTAATCGTACTGCAACTTGGAGAAACTTCTTGAAATTGCTTCATTCTCCTGAATTCTTTCTTCGATTAATCAGAAATTACACATTACGACTCCTAATAGACCGTTAAAATTACGCATTTCAATAATTCAAAGAGTAATAAATCAAAATACTGAAAGCTCCCATCTGTAAAGTGAATGTATCCAAAAAGGCGTATGTACAGAAAATATCATAGTTACCCATTCAATGGAATTTTAAAATATCAATTGATTAATATTGCTATTGAAATACAGCATATTGAATGAATAATATATATATTTTTAGAAGAAGGATGTATAACTTATGGAGGATTTTCATCATTAGGGATCTTGTAAGTTGATGAGCATTCTTCCTGCAGGTTTGATAGATTGCGTTAGTCGGTTGTTAAAAACATGCGCCAGTACCTCAGGAATCAGCGAGAGTAAGAATTAATGAATATATCACTGTAGTTTAAAGTGATCTATCTCTCGAACCCTCTCATTATATTATAAGTGGTCATTGTATGTATCTGCGAAGTGCTAGTGCTGAGCTACAACTGGTCTGTCATTTACAAATGATAATGATGTTTGCTAAGCTTATATGGAAATTCGAGATGATGATTTTGATTGGCCTGTCCTATTCATTTGATTAAAGGTCATAGGTCTATTGCTATTGTGATAATGGCTATTTGTGTCATTCGAAAGTAACTATGGGTAAATAATATGTAACCTTGGCTTAGCTTTACTAGGCATCAACTGTCGAAAAAGTTTGATGATATATTCAATCAGGTTTTCTTGTTGAGCAAAATGTTCTAGTTACCGTCTAATTAAAGTTGTCTTCACTAACTAATAATTATCAATGAATGTTTATGGTAATTAACAGTGGGATATGTTGTGAAAGTCCTAATGAGAAGTTATCGGTTTATCGTCCTAATTCGTTTATAAGCATCGGTGAATCGAAATAAACGATGGCACTAATCACCCAATAAAAATGTTACTAAATGTCCACCTTTAACAAACAATTAATATCGTTTCTAATTATTCACTATTGGAGATCTTCTGAGAATCGAAACTTTTAAAACTGAAAAATTAAATGAAAAATATTGTAAATAAATAAATATTTTATTTTCGTTTTAGACGATGATGATACTCAGTATTTTATTATTATTTTACTTATTTTCGAAACAGTTATGAAAATTCGATTTCATGCCTGGAATTAATTTAAACGAGATAAAACAAAAGTATAATATTTTCCTTAAACCGGTCGTTTAAGCAAAATACATAGTTAGAAAATGAACTTATACATCTTCCTATGACAAAAAGTGTTAACCAACAGGTCTAATATACAGTGTATTAATTTCTTTATAATTCTACTGACTACTTTAAGTCGTGCAGTTTTTTACCAACTACTGATGAAGTAGTTAAAGTGCATTCATCAAGAGTGCAATCTATTATTCATAGAACATTCCTTGTATCTATCAGGTGGAGATGAAATTAAACAGAAAATAGCTCCTACATGCTGTAGGAACTATCTGCTACAGAAAGAGGTACTAATGTAGCTGTTGTACCGAGTCTTAATGGTTAGATGTGTTGTTCGGTGGAATGTATTCTTCCTTTGATGAAAAGATTTCCATTGTGCTCCTTTATTTATCATTTATGCAAATGGAATTGTATTACATTTTATAATCTTGCGTTATTCTTTTCCATTTAGGTTTAATTCATAATTTATGTAGAAAAAGTATTTTTCTCCATTCAGTATTCTTAGAACCTTTCTTATAGTATTAATAATTTATAATCAAAATATACTACACTTTCATATCAATTATTCCTATTTTTAGTTATATTATTTCTAGTATTATTACACAAGCCCTACAATTCATTTTAACACTAAAAATTCTATACTTACATTAAACAACCTGTTCAAAATCTGTTTCTATAAACACTACAAGTAATTTAAACCAATGCTCCATTAATAAAAAGTCTAAAATACTATTTTGGTGTTCTTAATGAGGTACAAAATATTTAGTATCGAATTACAACTGTGACCGCTAGGCATGCTATTTGTATCGATACTATCAATATAAACATTCTACACAGTAAGTACATAGATACTATTAATGTGAAGCCTTTTCTCTCATTTATCGCAGAGATGTATTGTCTGTTTATACAGTGTATGGGAATGTTACATGTTCTCTAGATTGGAAAGGGTACATACATCTTTCCCCATATGTTCTAATTTATTCTTTGATTATAAGAAGTTCTCGGAGTTTTTATTATTGATTTATTTGAAATTTGATAGAAGAAAGGGGGCATGCTTTATCACAACCAAACTTGAACCTCCGACATTAAAGAATCAATCAAAGAAAACAACCCACACTCAACCCCAGCTACAACCCACACTCAACCCAAGCTGCAACTCACACTCAACCCCAGCTACAACCCACACTCAACCCCAGCTGCAACCCGTACTGAACCCCAGCTGCAACCCACACTCAACCCCAGCTGCAACCCACACTCAACCCCAGCTGCAACCCGTACTGAACCCCAGCTGCAACCCACACTCAACCCCAGCTACAACTCACACTCAATCCAAGCTACAACCCGTACTCAACCCTATCTTCAAAATCGGTACAGCTTCAAAGTATCGGCCACTCCTTTGAATATCGGGTTCATTGACAATGCCGATGGTATCGTTTATTTATCGCGCTATGATGGTCATTCCAAATCGGGCAGCATGCACCAATGTGTTCATACAGAGGCTCCATGAGCACTTAACCTATTAGCAACCTTGTGTGAGAGTCGGTATAGAAAGTACTCACTGTGTAGAAAATACACAGAAGAAGCTAGGTGCAGTAATCTAATAGAAATTCTATACAATGATGGACAGGATAATTATAATAGAGCTTCGTGTAAAATTACTCAGAGAAATTCAATAATTGAATCTAAAACTAAATGTGCAATAAAAAGTTTACCAGTCACCCAACTAAATTATCCTCGAAATCTGCCTCTCCGAATTAGTTAAGCCTCCCAATTATTTCATCTGAATGATGTGGACAGTTTATATTTTTTAGATCTTTATACAATCATTAATTTTAAGATTAGAAAGGTGACGTAAATTTGATTACCTATGAGTTTAAAAGTTCATTAGATTTGCCTATCTTGCACAGTTAGTGTTTTTGCTGTACATTCATATCGTTGCTGGAGGTCATATAATCTGCATAGTTTTGACCGCGTTACTTGAACATAAACTTTAAATATTTGGTTGCTTCTTTTCAAACAGATTTCTTTTTCGTATATTTAGTTAAGGTCATAAATAAGTATACAGTGGCATTTTGCTCCGATGTATATCTAGTTACTTATTAAAAGTTATTTATTTTAATTAAACTATTTATAATTGATAGAATATCATTTTATAACAATTAAATATTCGAGCAGAACCGATGTTAAGGAAGGATAACAAAGAATGATCACAACACATAAATAATATATAGTAATAATAATAAATAATTGAATTTTCTATCAGTGCCCAAAAAATTGATGTATTAAAAATGCCGTCATTTTTGACAGCACGCATACACTAGTCACTGTGATAAAGCAAACCTTTAACACTGAAGAAAATCAACTGATTACTTTAACAAAACTGAATTCAATTGAATATTATACATCTCTTCATTCCATTGTATAGTTGTTTATTTTTTGCACAGTAGTGCTATACTGAAAGGTGACACAAGTGCGATATGTTACCCCATCATCACCTAATATCTATCGTAAGGCTCTCTACCACTAGATATTAGTTCTGTGGAGTATAATTTGCGGCCATTAACCGATCAAGGGAATTGTCTTTTTGATGAAGTACCTCCTCACAAAAACCATACAACCACGATAAACCACTCAAACCATAGGTAACCAGTGTGGAAAAAGAGTAAAAAATTGTTTGTAATGTTGCATATTAAAATATCAAATATATATTAATTTAACGTAATAGAATGAATATAAATCCATATAACGATTCCTCAAGCCCAGTCTACGGATTAATCTTAACACAATTACATAAAATTAGTTATGGAAATTAATGCCTATTTATTATTTTGTTTACTGCAATATTCATTGTAAATTCAATTATTATTCTATTATTTATTGATTAACTTTCAGTGCTGAAATTTTTGATGAGTCACCTAAATGTTAGCGTGAAGACTGCAGTTTATTGTACAGCTTAATTAGCTGCTGTTTAACAAATGATCTTGTTATTGAAGATGATTGGAACTTTGAGTGTTGTGGGTTTTTTATTTGACATCACATTATGCTATAAAGTATGAACTACAACTCTGACCTAACACCTAGGCTATAGTGTAGTTTAGTAGATAACATACCCTTTCATTTTTCCTAAACTATCAAATGTAAGATAAATCAAAACTAGCTATCTAATGATAAATGCTGTCTGTCTATAAACTTTTTAATATGACTGAGTGAGTGATGATAACTTGATTCCTTTTGGTCACCTTCCCTAACTTACCTGACAAAATGCACGGCCACAACCTGCAATTAAGCTTTTAGCGATGATGTAGCATGAAGGTGCGGTACCCTAACACCGATAGCTTGAAGATTACTGTGGTATACAGGCCCTAACACCGATAGTTTGAAAAATAATGGGGTATACAGACCCTAACTCCGATAGTTTGAAGATTACTGGGGTATAGAGACTCTAACACCGATAGTGTGAAGATTACTGGGGTATACAGGCCCTAACTCCTATAGTTTGAATATTACTGGGGTATACAGGCCCTAACACCGATAGTTTGAAGATTACTGGGGTATACAGGCCCTAACACCGATAGTTTGAAGATTACTGGGGTATACAGGCCCTAACTCCTATAGTTTGAATATTACTGGGGTATAGAGACTCTAACACCGATAGTTTGAAGATTACTGGGGTATACAGGCCCTAACACCGATAGTTTGAAGATTACTGGGGTATACAGGCCCTAACACCGATAGTTTGAAGATTACTGGGGTATACAGGCCCTAACACCGATAGCTTGAAGATTACTGGGGTATACAGGCCCTAACTCCTATAGTTTGAATATTACTGGGGTATACAGGCCCTAACACCGATAGTTTGAAGATTACTGGGGTATACAGGCCCTAACACCGATAGCTTGAAGATTACTGGGGTATACAGGCCCTAACACCGATAGTTTGAAGATTACTGGGGTATACAGGCCCTAACACCGATAGCTTGAAGATTACTGGGGTATACAGGCCCTAACACCGATAGTTTGAAGATTACTGGGGTATACAGGCCCTAACACCGATAGTTTGAAGATTACTGGGGTATACAGGCCCTAACACCGATAGTGTGAAGATTACTGGGGTATACAGGCCCTAACTCCTATAGTTTGAATATTACTGGGGTATACAGGCCCTAACACCGATAGTTTGAAGATTACTGGGGTATACAGGCCCTAACACCGATAGTTTGAAGATTACTGGGGTATACAGGCCCTAACACCGATAGTTTGAAGATTACTGGGGTATACAGGCCCTAACTCCGATAGTTTGAAGATTACTGGGGTATACAGGCCCTAACACCGATAGTTTGAAGATTACTGGGGTATACAGGCCCTAACACCGATAGTTTGAAGATTACTGGGGTATAGAGGCTCTAACACCGATAGTGTGAAGATTACTGGAAAAAATCCTTCAATATTACTAACGGTGTTTTAGTTCCAAATCGTTGTTTCTACCTAATACTCAGGAAAAAGTATATTAGTTATTTATTTTAAATTTGTTCAATTAGCATTCTTTTTAAGTGACACAATTGATATACAATTGGTACGTTTATATTTAATGTGATATTTTGTTAAGAAATATCACAATGTTCTAATCTACTGACTTTAATATCACTGTAATATCATTGCTGTAAATTTAGTTCATTTAAAACCTACAAACATATCAATCCAAATACCCAGATTTGGTGACCTTATTCATATTTACTCGAAATATGCAGCAACATTGAAGATCAGAAGCTACCAACTTATAATATCATTTTGATAGTGAAAGTCACTATAAAACTCAATGGTGTACTCTAATAACAAATATGTGTACGTCATAATTTGCTACTGTAACCACTTTCGGTGATTGAGAGACCGGTTATACGCGACACGGTCGAGTAACCGGTGCTTCTGCATGTCAACAAAAACTAGCAAGTTACTTCAAATAATACATCATCGTTATAGGAATCGTTAACTTTATTCATATGTCAAATATGTTAATTTTGTAGATTAACAAATTCTTCACTTCATTTTATTGTTTGTCCTAAAAATTATTTCAATTTCTTTTTTCTAAATTAGGTATTTTTTTCTGGAAAGTATTTATAATTTATTTTGAGTTGTTTTGGTACATCTTTTTGAGCTATTCTTCCATTCGTGTAAATCTGAATTCTTCTTCTCTCCCTTTCCTCTTCTTCTCCTCTTTTCATCTTCTTTTCTTCCTCCCTTTTCTTCTCTCTCTTCCTCTTTCCCTCTCCCTCAACCGTAACCAAGATAAGATTCTCCTGATAGGAAGCATTGCTGATTAGTTCCAAGAAATCTCCATTCAGAGCCAGACTTTCATTTCAAAATACTAATCCTTCACAAAATTGTGATGTTGAAATATTAATGTACTGTCAGTATGACTAAATGAAAATTGTTATTCACAAAAAATAGTAAAATGATACTAAATTAAATTCGATATCTGAATGAAACTATTTTCTTCAACAACCCCATTATCCTTCATTTTACAGAGATATCAATTTTTAATGGCTCAGATATTATAAAATGATGTGAATGTTAGAAAACAGTGTTTGAAAGTAGAAAAAATTGTTTTTAATAAACAATCTCTCTAGTATACAAAATGATATGAATAATAGTTCATCAAGAACAAACTCGGTATGGTAAAACATATCTTTTTCTATTGAATACGAATTATTCAAAAGCGTTATGAATATCGAAGTGACGTATATTCGTTCACATTCGTTGGCGAGGGTTAAAGCTAGTTTATTACAGTCTCTCAGTTTATTATGAGACATAATTCTAATTAAGACTAGATTGCTAGCGCCCTCTTCTGGGCAGTGTTCGTAACTAGCGTCTGCTGGTGCTAAGATAAGACCAATCCATGATGAGCTGAGTCCTAAGCCCTTAAGACCAGACCATCTTCGTGATTGCCCGGCAGAGAGGCACAAAGAAAAGATAGAAATAAAGTGATATAGGTTACTATATCATCTTCTGGCGCTATTGGGTTCACTAAAATCAGCAAAATCAATATTGTTATCATCTATCCAATCTGAATTAGATTTTGAAATTTCTAAAAAAAATTTAATAATGAATAAAGAAGGTTTCAATTTTCTACACTTTTATAAATTGCCTGAAATACAGTATCTGATATTGTAGCTGTTTTTCTTTATTTGAAGGATTTTCTTTTTATTTGAATAGGCTAGAAGATGTCAAAAAAGCCAAGTTTAAATTAAATTTCTCCTTTTTTAATTCGTAATACAATTCACAACAATTTCTTCGAAGTGCCTGAGTTCACGGAGTAGCTTTTCTGTTTCCATGAGTTCTGATATCAAATTTTGTTCTGAAGATTTGTTTATAGAGCCAAATATCTATATAACTGTAACTTCAATCTCCTTTTTATTTATGATCCTTTTTATCGACATTTTGATCCCCTACTGAAATAAATAAATAAAATCTATAGGAATTCATATTTCCTTCATAAATTAATGTTCACTATTATACTAATTAAATCTACAATACTGATGGTATAAATCGACATGATTTTCTAGTCTAGCAGTTCTGAGTTAAATCCGCACATCCACACAATCGAAAATTGTTCAAAGGTAAAATAATTAATTTCACGCTATAATCCAATTATTTGGGGAGGCTTTAACGGTAGTATGCCTCCGTATATTATCTAGTCCTGTGCTAATACTCTCTGCAAACCCATTCTTATTCAATTACCTCGATATAATGAGCTCCGAATCCGCTGAAATCTTCTTAAGATTCGTGAATCAATTCCAGAAAATTGAGAATAGGCGACCCCTCACTCACTGGATTCCGCCGTGCCTTTTTGACTGAAAATCTTATCACTAAGGCAGAGAATCTTGTGTCTCTGGCAGGGAATCTCGTCTCTATGTTAGGGAATCTGGTCTCCTTGGCAGAGAATCTCGTCCATTAGGCAGAGAATCTCTTCCCTTAAGCAGAGAATCTCGTCCCTTAGGCAGAGAATCTCGTCCATTAGGCAGAGAATCTCTTCCCTTAAGCAGAGAATCTCGTCCCTTAGGCAGAGAATCTCGTCTCTTTGGCAGAGAATTTCGTCCCTTTGGCAGAGAATCTTGTCTCTTTGGCAGAGAATCTCGTCCCTTTGGCAGAAAATCTCGTCATTTTGGCAGAGAATCTCGTCTCTTTGGCAGAGAATCTCGTCTCGTAGGCAGAGAATCTCGCCCCGTAGGCAGAGAATATCGTCCATTAGGCAGAGAATCTCGTCCCTTAGGCAGAGAATCTCGTCTCTATGGCAAAGAATCTCATCCTCTCTCTCTGCCATCAAATGAATTCTCTCATTTGATTCTATTTAAAGTCTTGAGAATTCGGACTCAAAGATAAAGGGAACAATTAACGGGAGTTATTCTCCAAAAGCTGGCTCAATAATTAGAGATAATGAAGACTATCCCGGCATTCTGGTGGAAATAACATCGAACTTTAATTCACCTCAATATATCTCTTTCCAATATTGTGTATTATACTCCTCGGTAACCAAGACAACTAGCAATGAGATCCACATTCAATTACGGAATAATGTTTCTTACTGTGGAATTTGGTACAGGAATAGAGGAGCTTCAGGAATCAATGGCCTCCATATTGCCATTATGGGAATGGAGTTTCTAATTAGGGCAGGAATGTAAGAGGATGTACAAGCACCATTCCGGTTCTCTTTCATTACCTGTTATTTCCCCTGGCAATTGCGTTCTGTCGATATAGCTTGTGTTGCGTCACCTGGCGGTGAACAAATGAACTGCTCTCAGCCTGATAAATGGCTCTGTGTGATATTGAAAACTCTCAACTCCATTGTTTGTAATGGAAATATTTAGAGGGGTATTCTTTGTCTCTTTTTCCTGATAGTGCAGCATTATCCTACGGGTCTCTTTTGTTTTCGCGATGTTGCAAAGGAATGCGCAATGTATGGCAGTCAATACTGACGATCGTAGTTTTATTATAAAATTATCGTCACTTTCAGTGAGTGATTAATGTTTACAGTATTGAGAATATTAACAATATTCCACTTTTACAAACTATGATTTTCTTATTTTAACTTCGAATCCTTATGCCCAACATACTTTTTCACCCAATAGTTCATTGCCGTTGTTCCTTTCATGAAATGAAAAGTACTGACTAAATAGAGTGTAATTGTGTAGAAAGTTACCTGTAATAACCCCTCACCACTCCATGTGATTCTCTCCCCTCAACACTCCATGTGATTCTCTCCCCTCACCACTCCATGTGATTCTCTCACCTCACCACTCCATGTGATTCTCTCCCCTCACCTCTCCATGTGATTCTCTCCCCTCAACACTCCATGTGATTCTCTCCCCTCAACACTCCATGTGATTCTCTCCCCTCACCACTCCATGTGATTCTCTCCCCTCACCACTCCATGTGATTCTCTCCCCTCACCACTCCATGTGATTCTCTCCCCTCACCACTCCATGTGATTCTCTTTCCTCACCACTCCATGTGATTCTCTCCCCTCACCACTCCATGTGATTCTCTCCCCTCACCACTCCATGTGATTCCCTCAGTCACGTTGTCGCATCAAAGATTCTCGTCAGGTTTCTTCCCCGCAATCCGATTATTTCCCGAGGCGCTACACCGCCAATTGCCCGGAAGTTTCACGCGCAAAATGCGTCAACTTTGCCTACTAAATTGACTGCGTGAGCCAATCTGCGGAGTACTTCAGTGTTTCTCTTTCCAATTTTCATTATGTTTAGTTTGAACAACTTTGCAAACTACATAGACTGAGTACACAAAATGAATGAACAATTTAAGAATCATAGACCAAGAAAACATGTTCTAACATGTAATAACATGTTCTAACAAGCAATAACATGTTCAAACATGTAATTCCAAGCAATTACATTTTCAAACATGTAATAACATGTAATAACATGTTCTAACAAGCAATAACATGTTCTAACATGTAATAACAAGCAATAACATGTTCTAACATGTAATAACATGTTCTAACAAGCAATAACATGTTCTAACATGTAATAACAAGCAATAACATGTAATAACATGTAATAACATGTTCTAACAAGCAATAACATGTTCAAACATGTAATAACAAGCAATAACATGTTCAAACATGTAATAACAAGCAATAACATGTTATAACATGTAATAACATGTTCAAACATGTAATAACAAGCAATAACATGTTCGAACATGTAATAACATGTTCAAACATGTAATAACAAGCAATTACATTTTCGAACATGTAATAACATGTTCTAACATGTAATAACAAGTTTAAACAAGATCAAACATGCTAAAACATGCACTATTGCTTATTCCTATGTTTACTAAAGTTTCTCCCATTGTGTAGATTAATTTACTACCTACGCAACTACACATACAAAAGTGAAGAACATTTTACTTAACATATTTCAATCCCCCATACCCCATACTCCCCGCCCACCATATACCCCCTCCATTCCCCCCCCCCTTCCCCCCGTCCCATTTTCCTGGAGTGCGAAGTTGCAGACAAAAATAGCCGCCATGTTATTTTTGTTGTGAAGTGAGAGGTTTCTCATTAGAAGCAACTAAACTTTTATTAAATACTTTACTTTAAATTACTTCAATGCAACTAATGGTAACATAACAATGGGCATATTTTGATATATTCCAATCGTGTATTGTAATGTTAATGTTACTTATATTTTCAACTCCTTTATCCATTTTGAACTTTCTACCATATTTATTAATCTTCGTTAGTTTGCATTATCCTAATCTTATAATGTACATTTATCTCGGTTTAACGGTCCCCTCCATTTTATTTTTCATTACTCTATTCATTTCAAATTTGGTTCTATATATAGGTATATAATATTATTATTATAATATGTAATTTGATTCGTTCAGGTGGGTTCTGCACTCCCAAGATACATTACCTTACCAGGTATGCTACGCCAATTTTAGACTCTTCTGCGCATAAAGAAATACGCACATACTAATGCACAGATGTGACCCTGCAATATTAGATTACATTCTTTATACAGCGGGTTAAACACTTTTTATGGCATACGTACACTGCACAAACAACCATAGAGAAATCTTTATATACTATTTAACCAGCAAATCCATATATAATATTTAACCAGCAAATCCTTATATACTATTTAACCAGCAAATCCATATATACTATTTAACCAGCAAATCCATATACACTATTTAACCAGCTATATAATATATAGAGTATGTAATGTAATATTGCAGGGTCACATCTGTGCGTTCGTGTGTCAGTATTTGCTTATTCGCAGATGAGTTGACAATTTAGTTTACCTTCTAAGTTAAAATATCTTGAGGATAATTATGCTAATGCTGAATTCAGCCACTTTAGTCAAATAAATCGAAGTTAAAACATTTAATTCTTAAAAGAATGAATAACATACCTTGTTTCTATGTAAAAATAATTATCCCGGGTCATCAAAGCGTCTTTCACAACAAAACTCTAATCATCTTGATATGAATCTGTGGAATACTCTACCTTGTGGTTAATTTACCTTGTGCACTCCCTTCCTATTTTCTAAGCTAACTATGAAAAGAAAAAGTGTTAGATACTAATGAATAATTCGAAACCATATTAAATATTTCAGTCATATCAAAAATGGCTACCTATACCGTTATCTATAGCTACATTGCCCTAAAAAGTATTAGGTACCTAAAAGTTAACCTATGTACCCGCAAGTACCATTAAATTAACGATAACACGTGATAAAGTTGAGTTTGAATATTTCTTATATAATTAATTACGAAGCGACTACTTGATATATAAATTTAGCTCAACGAATTTGAAGCTTTTCTACAGAAATCTTAATTTAGAGTGGAGGGGACCTTTAAGGTGTTCCTACCACTCTTTTTTTCCTCCTCCTTTCCTCTTCCTTTTCCTCCTCCTTTTCCTCTTCCTTCCCCTCTTCCTTTCCTCTTCCTTTCCTCTTCCTTTCCTCTTCCTTTCCTCTTCTTTTCCTCCTCCTTTTCCCCCTCCTTTTCTTCTTCCTTTCCTCCTCTTTTTCCTCTTCCTTTCCCCTTCTTTTCTCCACATTCTTTTCCCCTTCTTTCTCCACATCCTTTTCCTCTTCCTCTCTCCACATCCATCACTCTCCGGAATAACTGATCAATAGACCATTATTCCGGTCAGATACTCCTTTGAGGTGGTGGTAGTCCGTTGATTGATTAGTTCACAGGTGTGCATCTGACCACATTGTATGCTATTGCTGCCTGAGGTACGAGTAGACAGGTACTCAAGGGTGTATGTACCAGGTCACTTATTTAAATACACCGCTAGAAAGCCTCTCTACATAGTAACCAGATTGAATGTAACACTCAAGTCATGAATAAAGCATACTTTTTATCTAACAGGAGAAATATTTATTTCATATTAGATAAGTTACAAATTATCGGTCAGTTATCTAATATCTAATTATTATCTTATAATTATCTACTAAATATCATTAGGATTATTTCAATTCTCATCTGACCTTTCCTTCGTTAATATCTAGCAAGTAATAAAATCCTTTTGGATATTCATTAAATAAGAAACTTTTTGGTAGAATCTCCCCGACTCTGGAGAAGTTTTCTGCGTGTTACCTTGTCGAAAACAAGTCATAATTTAGGCTTTTTCCCCCAAACAATTTAAGTATCTTTTTTGCCTGCAATAAAGGAAGACTCGGTTATATTTCGCCTAGACAAGTACAGAACTTCGGGCAAATTATTGCCAATTATTCATTGAATAATGGCCTAAAAAATAGCCAACATTGAAAAAAAGGGAAGTTATCCCTTTTGATATCCTATGAATAGTTCAGTTTAATTTAAAGTATTGGGAAATGATTATGGGGAAGTAAAAGTGTTTTAACAGTTAAATTCTCATCTCATACTAGACTTCACATCATTTCTAAGTGATACCATCTGCCGCAACATGTTGATAATACTTTAAGAAATCCATTAATAACGTGGAGACCCAGGTGACACTTTCAAACAACTTGATACCGTGAAATCCGCTTCAAATGAGCATAATTAATGTACGACACGTGAGTCTGTTGAATACAAGGTAGAGTATTGCGCAGATTCATATCAAGATGAATTACAGTTTTGTTGTGAAATACGCACATGTGACCCTGCAATATTAGATAACATACTCTATATACTATACAACGGGTTAAATAGATATTTGTATATAATAATATTGCCATAGTAGTTTGTGCAGTGTACGGATAAAAAAGTATTTAACTACCTGTATACATAGAGTGTGTAATCTATTATTGCAGGGTCCCAGAAATGCGTTCGTATGTGCATATTTGTTAATGCGCAGAAGAGTCTAACACTCGTATGAAGGCGTAGAATACCTTGTAAGTTAATGTACCTTGTAAGTTAATGTACCTTGTAAGTAAATGTACCTTGTAAGTTAATGTACCTTGTAAGTTAATGTACCTTGTAAGTTAATGTACCTTGTAAGTTAATATACCTTGTAAGTTAATGTACCTTGTAAGGTAATGTACCTTGTAAGTTAATGTACCTTGTAAGTTAATGTACCTTGATTGAATATGAGTAACTGATGTGTAATGAATATGAGTAACTGATGTGTAATGAATATGAGTAACTGATGTGTAATGAATATGAGTAACTGATGTGTAATGAACATGAGCAACTTATATTAAAGAGTATGAGTCACTGACAAGTTGAATAACTTACACTCTGATGTATAATTAAAATAAATCACTCTCACCTCTATTTAATTCACTAGATTGATCACTTCACGTTCCTCTCTTCATTTTCCTCTCTCCTTTAAGTTCCTATAGCCACTGCTATAGAATGTCTGGGAGTTTCACCACCTGTTCCTCTGTCCTATCCTACAAAGAAGAGCCACTTGCTCACAAGCACCACGGACCACTTATCTGTCCTCTCGA
This sequence comes from Caprella mutica, assembly GCA_947561585.1. NCBI lineage: Eukaryota > Metazoa > Arthropoda > Malacostraca > Amphipoda > Caprellidae > Caprella > Caprella mutica. The sequence continues at coordinate 37,590 of CANNZV010002871.1, forward strand.
GTGTCCTGTGAACGAGACCTCCGCCCACCTGCTTTGTTCTAAGGGGTCCTTGAGGATCTCTGAGCTCGCAGGACCTTTGAAGGGTTCACATGAATAGCATTCCTAAGATATTGGTGGCTGATGACTCTACTGTAGACGCAACAAAATCACTGGAGTGGATTGTCATACGTAAACAGTGTAACGAGAGGTAGAGAGGTGGAACTATAAGGAATTGAAACTGCTGTATCATTGGAATCAATTATTAAATTGTTATTGGTATCGCTTTATATTATAGATATATTAACTCAAGTATCACTTTCTTAGGAGAATAATCAGCGGACACTGATGTACATTTTATTTGATTGTGTGTCCTTATGACACTTCATTGTGTGTCCTTATGACACGTCATTGTGTGTCCTTATGACACATCATTGTGTGTCCTTATGACACATCATTGTGTGTCCTTATGACACGTCATTGTGTGTCCTTATGACACGTCATTGTGTGTCCTTATGACACATCATTGTGTGTCCTTATGACACATCATTGTGTGTCCTTATGACACTTCATTGTGTGTCCTTGTGACACGTCATTGTGTGTCCTTATGACACGTCATTGTGTGTCCTTATGACACATCATTGTGTGTCCTTATGACACGCCATTGTGTGTCCTTATGACACTTCATTGTGCGTCCTTATGACACGCCATTGTGTGTCCTTATGACACTTCATTGTGCGTCCTTATGACACGTCTGCTTTAGTGCAATAAATACCGCAGTCTATCATAGCAAGGCAATTAAAAGCTGTCCAGTAACGAATGTCTCGTTCATCTTCGTCAGCTCATTCCTCTCTAGACATTAAAAATTACACATGTTACGGGATAAAAAGGTATGACAGATTAAACTTATCAGTTGGTGTTGGAAATGAGTAACTGCAAATCAATACATATTGTACAGTGTACAGTTAAAGACATATATTATATGTCGTGTACTTTTCATTTAGGGCTATTTTGTTTTATTCATTCATATTTATTCACTAGATGTGATTTAAGAAGCATACGTTTTTATTCTTCATTAAAAATATATTATTGATGAATTATTAATTCGAGACACAAATTTTTTATATTCTATTTTTACTCTATTGCATAAAAGAAAAGAAAAAATCATATATTAGCTATACCGAATATTTCCAATGTTAACTTTTCCATCATTCCTATAAATCAAAAAAATGATATACAAGCAACTCACCTTTTTTTTTAATTTTTCTACCACTCCTCCTCCATTTCTTGTATCACATTCCGCCATTCCCCTCTGTATCACATTCCACCATTCCCCTCTGTATCACATTCCACTATTCCCCTCTGTATCACATTCCACCATTTCCCTCTGTATCACATTCCACCATTCCCCTCTGTATCACATTCCACCATTCCCCTCTGTATCACATTCCACCATTCCCCTCCGTATCACATTCCACCATTCCCCTCTGTATCACATTCCACCATTCCCCTCTGTATCACATTCCACTATTCCCCTCTGTATCACATTCCACCATTCCCCTCTGTATCACATTCCACCATTTTCCTCTGTATCACATTCCACCCATTCGTGTACCCAAAGAATCACGGCACTCATTATTGTCGCCTTCCACTCCGCCTCCCCTTTATAAACCCACTATATGTGACATGTTATTTTATTGCCCCAACCCCTGGTGCTCTAACGACAGAGTTACGTTCTCTAGGAGCTTGCTTTCAACAGTCACAATATTGAGTACTGCTTGCAGCCTAATAGCAACACTTACCATGGTGAAAAAACCTGTGTCTTAAGTCTTTACTTTGAAATAATTACAATTAACCTATCAATGAAGAGAATCTTAAAGAATTAACATTAAATGTAACTGAAGTAGAACCTGATTCAGATTCTCTCTAATCAATATATATCTAGGGACTCGCATTGAGACCATTGCCATCCAAAAACTGTCGGCCGAAAGAATCTGGACGGGTGACTTTTGTGGATCATAAAGAAGATCTATGGCCCCCCGAGGACGAGAGAATTCTCCTGGAAACCGACTGCCACTCGTTTATTGTGGCTTTTGTTTGTTCATGGCGATTTGTTGTTGTTTTCAGATTCATGGCTTATTGTTACTTTTCAATCGGAATGGCTTATTGGCAACCAATATATTATTGACTATTTTGAACTATCGTTATTTTAATAAGTACCTTTATCGATATTTATACTTACGACTCTATATCAGTGTGTATAATTTTCAAAGGGGTACTTATTAGAATCTCTTGTCGCTTCATATCAACGTCGACTTTAAATATCCTTTGAAATCCTGGAAAAAGCCGCTGTGATTAAATTCTTCCAAGGAAATCTTTATTCACGGTGATGATACCTCTAGGAAGTAAGTCCCAGAGTTAATTATGCCAATCCATGCCCCTCCAGCGACTGTTAACATTTGCATAGATTAGCCCGTGTCGTTGGTGACATCTGTTTCTCGAAATGTAGCTGGGCGGCTATCAAATCCTCGTTACAGGAACTAATGTCCCCACCCAGGTGACCCTCAAATGCAATTAGTTTCTGAGGCTCAAGTTAAATGACCTGAACTGGCGGCGAGGCATAAATATAGAGCAGCAGGTAGCAGACCTGAGTTATGGTCTACAGGGCACTTGCTGAAAGCTTGTCCTGATATGGGGTACAGAAGACTGAAAGCTTGTCCTGATATGGGGTACAGGAGACTGAATGCTTGTACTGATATGGTGTACAGGAGACTGAAAGCTTGTCCTGATATGGGGTACAGGAGACTGAAAGCTTGTACTGATATGGGGTACAGGAGACTGAAAGCTTGTCCTGATATGGGGTACAGGAGACTGAAAGCTTGTACTGATATGGTGTACAGGAGACTGAAAGCTTGTCCTGATATGGGGTACAGGAGACTGAAAGCTTGTACTGATATGAGGTACAGGAGACTGAAAGCTTATACTGATATGGGGTACAGGAGACTGAAAACTTGTCCTGATATGGGGTACAGGAGACTGAAAGCTTGTCCTGATATGGGGTACAGGAGACTGAAAGCTTGTCCTGATATGGGGTACAGGAGACTGAAAGCTTGTCCTGATATGGGGTACAGGAGACTGAAAGCTTGTCCTGATATGAGGTACAGGAGACTGAATGCTTGTACTGATATGGTGTACAGGAGACTGAAAGCTTGTCCTGATATGGGGTACAGGAGACTGAAAGCTTGTCCTGATATGGGGTACAGGAGACTGAAAGCTTGTACTGATATGGGGTACAGGAGACTGAAAGCTTGTCCTGATATGGGGTACAGGAGACTGAAAGCTTGTCCTGATATGGGGTACAGGAGACTGAAAGCTTGTACTGATATGGGGTACAGGAGACTGAAAGCTTGTACTGATATGGGGTACAGGAGACTGAAAGCTTGTACTGATATGGGGTACAGGAGACTGAAAGCTTGTACTGATATGGGGTACAGGAGACTGAAAGCTTGTCCTGATATGGGGTACAGGAGACTGAAAGCTTGTCCTGATATGGGGTACAGGAGACTGAAAGCTTGTACTGATATGGGGTACAGGAGACTGAAAGCTTGTCCTGATATGGGGTACAGGAGACTGAAAGCTTGTCCTGATATGGGGTACAGGAGACTGAAAGCTTGTCCTGATATTGGGTACAGGAGACTGAAAGCTTGTACTGATATGGGGTACAGGAGACTGAAAGTTTGTCCTGATATGGGGTACAGGAGACTGAAAGCTTGTCCTGATATGGGGTACAGGAGACTGAAAGCTTGTCCTGATATGGGGTACAGGAGACTGAAAGCTTGTCCTGATATGGGGTACAGGAGACTGAAAGCTTGTACTGATATGGGGTACAGGAGACTGAAAGCTTGTCCTGATATGGGGTACAGGAGACTGAAAGCTTGTCCTGATATGGGGTACAGGAGACTGAAAGCTTGTCCTGATATTGGGTACAGGAGACTGAAAGCTTGTACTGATATGGGGTACAGGAGACTGAAAGTTTGTCCTGATATGGGGTACAGGAGACTGAAAGCTTGTCCTGATATGGGGTACAGGAGACTGAAAGCTTGTACTGATATGGGGTACAGGAGACTGAAAACTTGTCCTGATATGGTGTGTGCCTGATTGGATAACTCGCTTATACTGAAGTGTTTTTATAAATAATTATCATAGTCACTTGTTCAATAAACTATTTTTATTGATTCATAATTTTATGATCCATATTATATTTTTTTATCAATGACTTATTTTATTTAATTTATATAATTCCTCTTTTTTATTAATACGGGCACTCGCTTACATCGAAATGATGAGTAGCTTCAGAACTGATCTCTCTCAGATCTCAATGCAATCATCTCTACAATATTTAGGCTAGAGAATTCGCTGAAACGAACTCCAAAAGCGCTTCATTTCGTCCTCATCTATTATTAGAGATCACTTAACGATCTTTTGTGAATATTAGAACAAAGACAAAATGTCTGCCAATGTATTAGCAAGCCCCCTCTCAGGAGTATTGTAAAACTATTCCGTGTAAATAATATAGTCAGTGACTTTTATTCCATGGCCTTTGATTCTGCTTCTTTGAAATCCGTTCACGGGAGACATATTTCCCCTGATTTTAGAATACCAAACATTCCATAAATTGCTAACAGTTTCTAAATATCTCTTTGATGACATTTAACTTTTTGGTAGGGAATTTTTACTCTCTGACTAATTCCGATTGATGGTTTTTGTGTAATGGAGTTTTTTCTTAGTCGAACTCATCGCTTCCAGGGACTGATGGAAAATCCTCATTCTACCTTATTCATTATTGTGAATGCTATGGAGTGATATATCACCATTATTAGAAAAAAAGCTATTTAATAATATATGTGATAATGAAAATATAAAATAGGTATAGGATGCTCAACTTTTCCTCTTTGGGTTCAAATCAGTTATAACTTTCTCACCAGTTTAGTATATGAATGTATTAGAGAAAGGAAGGAGAAAGGAAGTAAGTTTATAAAGAAGAGGGTTTAAAGTTTTCGAGTGAAAGGAAATGAAGTAAGAACATTACAGACTATTTTATACATTCCGTGGATTCAGGAATTGACGTTCATTTTGGAATCTTTATTGGAATTCAGGAATTTATCCGCTGGATATCTAATTTTGTGGAGGATAATTTTTTATTGACCTTCACTCTAGGATTTAAATTGGACTTGATATTAAGGCTCTAGCTTTTGTTGTTATTTCGTTAAAAGTCCGCAGTGTCATAGTTAGTGCATGAGGCAATTAGGTTTTTTATTTAAATCTATTTGTAATATTGTTACTTACATAATTCAAAAAGTATTTGGGTCAAGGTCACAAAATGGTCGAAATCAGTTTTAGCGGTGGCGAAGGTATGCATGCGCCCGTTCTAGTTACTCATGCAAGAGGTGCGGTATTTAATTCTTAATATTCTTAATTATTGGCATTAGTTTATTATTAATGATTACTCTTTGCCATAAATTCTTTAATTCGTTTCCATGATGACTTTCCAGAAACATGTTCTAACAATTTCAAACATGGTCCAATAATTTAACCAGTTCTAACATATTTTAACAACCAAAGTTCCAACATGTTCCAAATACTCACTAAGTTCTAACATGTCTATACCACTAGGAAATGTACATAAGAGTTCAAGATAATACTCTATTTAGAGACTCAAATTCCTTCGCCTTTGGTTTTACTAGCGCATTGAATTTCGGTAACTGTTCATTGGGACTCTGTTCAGATTTGGGATTCAAATCTGACTTTGGTATTACTGGATTTTGAAAGAGAGATACCCTTTTATAAAATGGCTTATTCTCATAAGAGTAAAGTTTTATTTAGTAACTTCTCTAATGCTTTTCTTGATCTGAAGCCAAATATCAATCGAGGCAAATATAAAATATATCTCCGACGCAAATATCTAAAACCAAATATCCCAGGCGGCAAATATCCCACTAGCTAAATATCCCAGGCGGCAAATATCCCACTAGCTAAAAACCCCAGTCGGCAAATATCCCACTAGCTAAATACCCCAGGCGGAAAATATCCCAGTAGCTAAATACCCCCCTAAGACAGATGTTCCCTCTCACTCGCCTCATTGAACCACCCCCTCGAAAGTTTCTTTCTTCATCTTCTCCCTGGCGAAATGGAAGAAGAAACTTGTTCTAGCGTCAAAAAGTGGGCCTCTTCATCGGCCCGATTGGAAATTAGGGAGGAGAACACAAGCTAACTTTTGACGGGTCTTTCCAATGAGAATTTTATCTCTTTGGACTTCGCTTTGCTATTAGGGAAGGTGATAAATAGAAAATATCTTAACTTTGAACATTGAAAAAAAGATGTGCACCATTTTTTTGAGGACATAAAAGGCTAATGTCATTTATATTTGATCATAAATAGTTTGCATGTAAAGAACCTATATTGTATGCAGTGTTAACGTTGTACTTTTAAAGTTATGGCTTACTATTTATGTCATTAAATTAAATTAATAATTTGTTGGCATTTGACGCATAAAATCCTCTCCATCACTAGCGAAAATATTAAATCACTCGCTGTATCTTTCCATTACGGCATTTAATTCCTTTCGAATCTTCCACACCAATAACATTTACAGGTAAGTCGGTAGTGCGTCATTCGGACACGTACACTCCAGCGACTGAAAAGTGACTTATCTCTGAAGCCCTAGCCAAATCTCTCGCCTGGCTACAAATTGTGTTCGAATCCAGTGGCTCAATGCAAACATTCGATGTGTCTTTTGATATGCTTTTCTGAGGTCGTCTTTTTCTTGAGTGTTTTTGACGCGCTGTCAGAAGTACCGGAAACAAACTAATTTGCTACCACGACCAAACATTCTAGATTAGGTGTGAAGCTTCAACAAGGAATATGTACTTGGTATACAGATAATGCAACTATACATATTATGTTCACAACGCAACATTTATCTTCTTTACAAAGAGTTCCCTTTTTATCAGGTCCCTCTTTTTTAGATCCCTCTTAATTATTTAACTCTTTACCTTTTCCCACTTTATGATTTAAGAGTTTTCCTCTTTGCAACTGTCCTTTTTACTAAGAGTGTTCCTCTTTATCATTTACCTCTTTACTAAGAGTGTTCCTCTTTATCATTTACCTCTTTACTAAGAGTGTTCCTCTTTATCATTTACCTCTTTACTAAGAGTGTTCCTCTTTATCATTTACCTCTTTACTAAGAGTGTTCATCTTTTCCAGAGCTGGAGAGGGTGCAGAGTGGGCGCAAGAGTGAGGACAAGAGGACGGTGGAAGTGACCAAGGAGAAGAGCATCAAAGTCACAGTCAAAGTACAGGTCCCAGTCAGAGAACACCCAAAGGTAAGACCACAGGCTACAGTGTGTCCCACTAAACAGTACACTCGATTTTAAAATTAAATAGCCTTGCTATAAATTGAAATAGATTTATGTAGTGGGATAGTCCATATATTTAATACAAGGTTTTAATATTTTTTATTCTTCATTATTCTTGCAGAACTGCAATCTAATATCAAAAAAGTTTTAAATCAATTCCATGTTTCAAAATAGTATTCAGTTTACTTAATTTAATAGTAAATGTTAGTGTTCCTTAGTGCATTTTAATCACTTTCTAATTCTAACTTTTAATTATTTAATATTTATTTATATTTGTCATCTTGTTATTCTCATAACTCAAAAAGTGTTAAACCAAATTTAGTGGGACGATTGGTCAATGTCCAGGAACCATTTTGCTAGATTTTGGAAGCGAACGAGTAAAAGGTCAAGGTCATTTATAAGCGGTGGCGAAGGTATGCGCTCCACAAGTACACGTGATCTAGTTACACAATATTTGTACAATCTTAATCTGAAAATAGCATCAAATTTGGTTCGCTGTCTTTTTTTAATATGCTTTTAAAGTTTTTGATACTTTGTGCGAACCAATTGTACCGAACACTAATCTGACGAAGAAGAAAAAGATTGTACACTCCTTGTTTTGATTTTTGGTTATAAGTTTATAAACAAACATTGCATGTTCATGTTTTGTTTAAGTTGTGAATGAATACCAGAAGAAAATTAAGGTTTTTAAATCAAGTTTCTTCTATTTTGTACCTTCACCATTTTGAATTGACTATACCTACCTATGGCTGACATTCAAAACAAACGCTGTAATTACATTTTGTTTAACGTAAAATTAGCAACTCGGAAATAAAACTGGTATTGCAGTGTTATTGATTATAATAATAATTAATAACATTTTGAAATAAATGTATAGTATCAAATTTTATACGGTTTACAGCAAAATTATGAGAACATTTTGCCATATGGATAAAATCAATCAAAAAAATGCCTGGAGGGGACCTTTTAATGTAACTATATATAATATAATATCATAATTATATCATTTAACTAATATTAATAACTGCAAAAAAAGTTTGTGAAAATAATGGTATGTATGTTTATTCGTGAGACGAAATATAAGTTCTTTAAATACATACGATCTATCTTCCTATAAGTTATTCGTTGTTCCTTTCTAACATTTCTCCATTAGTGAGTTTACTGAGAGCAACCAGGCACAAAGTTCGCTGTACTTAGCACCAATCTATCACTGCGTTATGTCTATCCCATGGAAAATTTCACTAGAGAAATAAAATAGAAAATAACAATTGCCTCTGATTAATAAACACAAAGAAAGAGTTGTTTGTAACTGTTCACATGTGCTTTATTTGTACTTACATGTAATGTGGAATTAGATAATCATTATCAGTTTATCTTTCCGTTATCCAAGTCAATGGTTTCATATTTTGAGGATTTTTTTAAATACTAATCTCTGAAATCAATCTGTATATCAGCTTCTGTTTATATTAATTGCTTGCTTGCGCACTGAAGAAATATGGACGATTTTTTTTCTATTTTCAATTAGAACACTATTTATTAATAAAGAGTGCAAATCATTGCATATTCGAGTAATTATGCATTTAATTGATTAAAGAAATTTATACATAGAAAATACAGTTTACCTGTAATCTATTAGACACTATATATTCTAAAAGGTTTTGATTGTCGTCCATTACCTGTAACAGAGATAGACAATACCGTGTACACAATATAGAGAGAAGGTGTTGTACACAATACAGTGAGGTGTTGTACACAATACAGAGAGAAGGTGTTGTAGCCAATCTAGCAAGTTGTAGCGTTTCCTTAACTGTTGCAATAAACTCAAATGACAGAGCTATAAAACTTACCATCACAGAGATATTTCCTACCAACTATCTCTCTTCCATCATCTTGTACAACAGATAGAACTTGTGCAGTTCTGAACTACACTGTAGTTCTGAACTACACTGTAGTTCTGAACTACACTGTAGTTCTGAACTACACTGTAGTTCTGAACTACACTGTATTTGGACTAGAATGCACTTGAAACTAGAGTGGATTTAGAACTGAAGTATATTTAGAACTAGAGTGGATACTGTGTAATATAGAACTACGGTGTAGTTCTGAACTACAGTGTAACTCAGAACTCTAGTGTAGTTCTGACCTACACAGTATCCACTCTAGTTCCAATTCCCCTGTAGTTCCAAAGATATCTGCAATGTCCCGTGCTCCTGTTCCCAATTGGTGTGCTACCAAACACACCGTTGGCTTCTTCTTCATGTCCCTCCATCAGAGATAGATTGACTGCAGACTCCATAACGTTGATTGGAAAGAATCACTCAAGTGTTTTAGGATAATTTGCTCCTCTCGTGTGGGCAGAACATATTGCACCAATTGAAACCTATGTCGCCTGTAAGCTGATAAGTGGCTACAGTTATCCTAAAAGGGATTGTTCTTAAGCTGTAGAATATGGTTATAAGTAATAATAATATTACGACAGTTTATTCAGTTAAACTAAAAGTTAGATGTTTCTGAAGCCTATAATTTAAGAAAGGTCACGTTTTTCTGTCTTATTTTAGGAACCTAATAAGGATATTGACATGCGTGTACCATTGCTATTGGCATAAAGCCCTCAGTTGTCCATAAACATTGCCCCAGGCCCCTAAATAAGGTCTGCAAGGTTTACCCCATCAAATCATGCCTTGCTGTAATCTGTGGTACGTACATGCACCAAAACACGCCATCGACCTGAAGCACTGTCCCAATTTAGTTACTCTAATTATTATTGATCATAAGGGCCGGACTCTCCAGAAGATAATAGTCCTGTAGTTTGAACCGTGATCATGATAAGAGCTTACGAAATAGCCCGGTCACGCGATAGTGACTGTACAGTCCCTTGCATTAGAGCACTGCATGTATAACACAGTGAACTCTATGTTAACAACTGTACCTGGTGTCCAATCACCAACGAATTTTACAGTATCAAACCCTTCTCAAGATTAACAACTTTCTGAGGACTGCTTGCACGATGCATCCTCTATCATGTAGCTATCGTAAATTGCTGATAAAAAGCAGCTCTAGTCATGCCTTCTTTTTGTGTTAGGTCTTGAAAGAAGGTGGTGGGATAGATTCATCTTCGCCCACTGTTAGATTAGTGTCCTTTGATCGAGGTAATTACCAGCCTGGATAAATAAAGAGTTATTTGTGGAGAATAAAACACACGGGCCTTTTGTCAGAGCTGAGGACTTAAGGACAGGGAGAGAGAAGGACTTAAGAACAGTCACAAGGACAGAGAGAGTGGGACTTAAGAACAGAGAGAGTGGGACTTAAGAACAGGGAGAGAAGGACTTAAGAACAGAGAGATGGGACTTAAGAACAGAGAGAGTGGGACTTAAGAACAGAGAGAGAAGGACTTAAGAACAGAGAGAGTGGGACTTAAGAACAGAGAGAGTGGGACTTAAGAACAGGGAGAGAAGGACTTAAGAACAGAGAGATGGGACTTAAGAACAGAGAGAGTGGGACTTAAGATAAGAACAGAGAGAATGGGACTTAAGAACAGAGAGAGTGGGACTTAAGAACAGAGAGAGTGGGAATTAAGAACAGAGAGAGTGGGACTTAAGAACAGAGAGAGTGGGACTTAAGAACAGAGAGAAGGACTTAAGAACAGAGAGATGGGACTTAAGAACAGAGAGAGAAGGACTTAAGAACAGAGAGAGTGGGACTTAAGAACAGAGAGAGTGGGACTTAAGAACAGAGAGAGTGGGACTTAAGAACAGAGAGATGGGACTTAAGAACAGAGAGAGTGGGACTTAAGAACAGGGAGAGAAGGACTTAAGAACAGAGAGATGGGACTTAAGAACAGAGAGAGTGGGACTTAAGAACAGAGAGAGAAGGACTTAAGAACAGAGAGAGTGGGACTTAAGAACAGAGAGAGTGGGACTTAAGAACAGGGAGAGAAGGACTTAAGAACAGAGAGATGGGACTTAAGAACAGAGAGAGTGGGACTTAAGATAAGAACAGAGAGAATGGGACTTAAGAACAGAGAGAGTGGGACTTAAGAACAGAGAGAGTGGGAATTAAGAACAGAGAGAGTGGGACTTAAGAACAGAGAGAGTGGGACTTAAGAACAGAGAGAAGGACTTAAGAACAGAGAGATGGGACTTAAGAACAGAGAGAGAAGGACTTAAGAACAGAGAGAGTGGGACTTAAGAACAGAGAGAGTGGGACTTAAGAACAGAGAGAGTGGGACTTAAGAACAGAGAGATGGGACTTAAGAACAGAGAGAGTGGGACTTAAGAACAGAGAGAAGGACTTAAGAACAGAGAGATGGGACTTAAGAACAGAGAGAGAAGGACTTAAGAACAGAGAGAGTGGGACTTAAGAACAGAGAGAGTGGGACTTAAGAACAGAGAGAGTGGGGACTTAAGAACAGAGAGAGTGGGACTTAAGAACAGAGAGAGTGGGACTTAAGAACAGAGAGAGTGGGACTTAAGAACAGAGAGAGTGGGACTTAAGAACAGAGAGAGTGGGAATTAAGAACAGAGAGAGTGGGACTTAAGAACAGAGAGAGTGGGACTTAAGAACAGAGAGAAGGACTTAAGAACAGAGAGATGGGACTTAAGAACAGAGAGAGTGGGACTTAAGAACAGAGAGAGTGGGACTTAAGAACAGAGAGAGTGGGACTTAAGAACAGAGAGAGTGGGACTTAAGAACAGGGAGAGTGGGACTTAAGAACAGAGAGATGGGACTTAAGAACAGAGAGAGTGGGACTTAAGAACAGAGAGAGTGGGACTTAAGAACAGAGAGAGTGGGACTTAAGAACAGGGAGAGTGGGACTTAAGAACAGAGAGATGGGACTTAAGAACAGAGAGAGTGGGACTTAAGAACAGAGAGAGTGAGACTTAAGAACAGAGAGAGTGGGACTTAAGAACAGGGAGAGTGGGACTTAAGAACAGAGAGATGGGACTTAAGAACAGAGAGAGTGGGACTTAAGAACAGAGAGAGTGGGACTTAAGAACAGAGAGAGTGGGACTTAAGAACAGGGAGAGTGGGACTTAAGAACAGAGAGATGGGACTTAAGAACAGAGAGAGTGGGACTTAAGAACAGAGAGAGTGAGACTTAAGAACAAAGAGAGAAGGACTTAAGAACAGAGAGAGTGGGACTTAAGAACAGAGAGATGGGACTTAAGAACAGAGAGAGTGGGACTTAAGAACAGAGAGAGTGGGACTTAAGAACAGAGAGAGTGGGACTTAAGAACAGAGAGAGTGGGACTTAAGAACAGAGAGATGGGACTTAAGAACAGAGAGAGAAGGACTTAAGAACAAAGAGAGAAGGACTTAAGAACAAAGAGAGAAGGACTTGAGAACAGGGAGAGTGGGACTTAAGAACAGGGAGAGTTGGACTTAAGAACAGGGAGAGTGGGACTTAAGAACAGGGAGAGTGGGACTTAAGAACAGGGAGAGTGGGACCTACTAACACTGGAAAGAGTGAGAATTGGCGTAAAGGACTACTTTGAGGCCTTAACTTAAATTACATAAAAATAAAATTTCTCACATTACGTACATATATCAAATTATAAGAAAGCTCTTCAGTCATTCTATACCTTATTATAATTAATTTCTTTCCTGACGTTAATCGCTTTAGTTTTTAGCTGCCATAATTACATGTATATTAATAGTTTTAGTGAGTGTACAGTCAGCCACTACAGTGAGTAGAGAAGTCATCAGTCATAGCAGTGACTGTAAGTCGATGGTCAGTGATGGATGGAGTCAAATTGTTACAGAACTTGATTAGTTCAGCACCAATCTATACCACCTCTGTAATAAAGGGAAGAACAACATTTTGAAACTATGCACTGAAAAGGAAATGTTTTTGCAACAATTGGAGTGTTTGGAATTTTGTTTATATGTATTAAGAAAATAGCGATTTGTTTCTGATAATTTTTGTTCACGTTTTTATACCGATGTTATTTCAACAAATTGCAAATATTTGGAAAACCTATTTATTCTATGATAATTAATTTTTTTTGCACCAATCGGAGTATTGGAATTTTTGTTTGTTTATAAATATGTACCGAGAAAATAGTGTTCTTTTTTGATAGTTTTTGTTTACATACATTATGACAAATATATTTCAACATTTGAATACTTATTAGTTCTAATGTAATTACTACAAATTACCAGATAGGAACGTTCCATCCCCTAATTTATTTAATTCAGATGTGGCAATTGACGCTTTACCCTATAGATCTAAATTTTAATTAATGACATACGAGTTGTATTTTTGAAACTCTGTCTGTCTTTTTCTTCGCATTCAATCTTCTGAGTTAGAAGTTAGGAAGACACTCCAGTCTCTAGTAATCAATTATGCTAAACACGTCTCACGTCTCTCACGGAACACTGCTACGGAGACACGGAGATGAGACGCTTAACGTGAGAAATGAAAAAGAGACACTTATTGTGAGACATGAAAAAGAGATACTTATTGAGAGACACGAAAAGGAGACACTTATTGTGAGACATGAAAAGGAGACACTTATTGTGAGACACGGAAAGGAGACACTTATTGTGAGACATGAAAAAGAGACACTTATTGTGAGACATGAAAAAGAGACACTTATTGTGAGACATGAAAAAGAGACACTTATTGTGAGACACGTAAAGGAGACACTTATTGTGAGACATGAAAAAGAGACACTTATTGTGAGACATGAAAAAGAGACACTTATTGTGAGACACGTAAAGGAGACACTTATTGTGAGACACGGAAAGGAGACACTTACTGTGAGACACGGAAAAGAGACACTTATTGTGAGACACGAAAAGGAGACACTTATTGTGAGACATGAAAAGGAGACACTTATTGTGAGACACGAAAAGGAGACACTTATTGTGAGACACGAAAAGGAGACACTTATTGTGAGACATGAAAAAGAGACACTTATTGTGAGACACGAAAAGGAGACACTTATTGTGAGACACGAAAAGGAGACACTTATTGTGAGACACGAAAAGGAGACACTTATTGTGAGACATGAAAAAGAGACACTTATTGTGAGACACGAAAAGGAGACACTTATTGTGAGACACGGAAAGGAGACACTTACTGTGAGACACGGAAAAGAGACACTTATTGTGAGACACGAAAAGGAGACACTTATTGTGAGACATGAAAAGGAGACACTTATTGTGAGACACGAAAAGGAGACACTTATTGTGAGACACGAAAAGGAGACACTTATTGTGAGACATGAAAAAGAGACACTTATTGTGAGACACGAAAAGGAGACACTTATTGTGAGACACGAAAAGGAGACACTTATTGTGAGACACGAAAAGGAGACACTTATTGTGAGACATGAAAAAGAGACACTTATTGTGAGACACGGAAAGGAGACACTTATTGTGAGACATGAAAAAGAGACACTTATTGTGAGACATGAAAAAGAGACACTTATTGTGAGACACGTAAAGGAGACACTTATTGTGAGACATGAAAAAGAGACACTTATTGTGAGACATGAAAAAGAGACACTTATTGTGAGACACGTAAAGGAGACACTTATTGTGAGACACGGAAAGGAGACACTTACTGTGAGACACGGAAAAGAGACACTTATTGTGAGACACGAAAAGGAGACACTTATTGTGAGACATGAAAAGGAGACACTTATTGTGAGACACGAAAAGGAGACACTTATTGTGAGACACGAAAAGGAGACACTTATTGTGAGACATGAAAAAGAGACACTTATTGTGAGACACGAAAAGGAGACACTTATTGTGAGACACGAAAAGGAGACACTTATTGTGAGACACGAAAAGGAGACACTTATTGTGAGACACGAAAAGGAGACACTTATTGTGAGACACGTAAAGGAGACACTTATTGTGAGACACGAAAAGGAGACACTTATTGTGAGACACGAAAAGGAGACACTTATTGTGAGACACGAAAAGGAGACACTTATTGTGAGACACGAAAAGGAGACACTTATTGTGAGACACGTAAAGGAGACACTTATTGTGAGACACGAAAAGGAGACACTTATTGTGAGACACGAAAAGGAGACACTTATTGTGAGACACGAAAAGGAGACACTTATTGTGAGACATGAAAAGGAGACACTTATTGTGAGACACGAAAAGGAGACACTTATTGTGAGACACGAAAAGGAGACACTTATTGTGAGACACGAAAAGGAGACACTTATTGTGAGACATGAAAAAGAGACACTTATTGTGAGACACGAAAAGGAGACACTTATTGTGAGACATGAAAAGGAGACACTTATTGTGAGACACGAAAAGGAGACACTTATTGTGAGACATGAAAAGGAGACACTTATTGTGAGACATGAAAAAGAGACACTTATTGTGAGACACGAAAAGGAGACACTTATTGTGAGACACGAAAAGGAGACACTTATTGTGAGACACGAAAAGGAGACACTTATTGTGAGACATGAAAAAGAGACACTTATTGTGAGACACGAAAAGGAGACACTTATTGTGAGACACGAAAAGGAGACACTTATTGTGAGACATGAAAAGGAGACACTTATTGTGAGACACTGTTTGAATATTTAAACTCATGATAAATTTTTTTCTACACTCTTCCCTACCATATATTTTTTTTTTCTATCTTTACTCTACCAAAATTAATGTTAAATTTATTTACAATAAAGACAATTTATTGTAAATAAAATTTTATAAAACAAACACCAAGTGTAAGTCACTACAGATGACTTAGTTAACCTGACAGTTGTGAAAAAGTGATTTGGTATTTAAGACGCCATTTCTATTAATTCTACAACCCATTGCTCTACGAGTGAGAGTTGGAGAGTGGGGGATTGATGGTGAGTAATATAGGGAGAATGAGAGAGTATGATAGAGAGTGAGAAAGAGAAATTGAGGAGGATGATATGGAGAGTGAGAGAGGATGTCTTTCTATTTTCCCCTCTGCTACCTCACTCCCTTTGATGGCATTACTCTGTTACCTGAAAGTAACTTAGAGTAAGTACGTCAAAGACTTGGTAACTTATTGGCCCAAGTTATGACTTCTTTCTCTCTCCTAAGTCGATGCACAGACTAATTGATGAATTCAATGGAACTTTGCTAGAGGCTCTTACAACGACAATTAAAATATTGACTTTGACTGTAGATTTATAACAAGAAGATATATTGTAATTATACTGCGCTGTATTTTATATGTATTTAATAGATACGGTTAAACTATAGACATATTCAAAGTATTTTGTTTCTTAAATATTTTATTTAAGATGTTTTACTAATTTTTATAGATAATTTAAAAATATTTTATATGAAATATTTCATTGATATTAAATATGGAAGAGAAGGGGTGGCGTCCCTTGGGCCCCGAACTGTTGTAATTTGGATGAGCATTGTCACCGACGGTGGTAAGTGACTTTGTTCATGGAGCCACTTTCCTCTCTGACTGATTCTTCCAGTCCCTTGTACTTGATTTCCTTTTAACGTCAGCGATATGGCCTTTGGTTCCGAAGCAGACGTTAAACCCCTACTAAATTAATTGATTAAATATTTTGTTAAAAAAAATTATTTGAAATTTTATGAATAATATGATAATTCTCCAGTATGATAATTTCTTCCAATCAGAGTAATTTATATCAGAATTATTCAATAAAAATTATTCTACAATGATTCATTCTTCATTCGATTTGTTTCTATTCATTCATCTCATCCGAGTGAATAAAACACCCCGAGAGGCTTAGCGAATCTGATGCAAATGTGAATAAATTATCTACAGAATGGTACAGTCATTCACAGTAGTTAGACACTAGTGTGAGGTACTGTACATTGAAATGCATTTCGCATTAAAAATAACGCAATGCAATTTAATGCATAATATATGCACTTTTTGTTCTTATATATATTTGAAAGTTTTATTTTAATTTAACCCTTTCGATACTGACTGCTTCTGCAGTAGCCATGTAATTGTGTGTTATTTTTAACACGTTTGTGGTCCAAGCTATTATGTGTATGTTTGTCCGTGGGCTTCTCTTCAGAAAAGTACATGATGGAAGCATGGAACAGGACGGAAATTTCCGCTCTGGGCCTGCGAATGGTATACTGAATGTATTTTAATACAATGTGCTATTGTGACTAATGAGATTTAAAAAATAATTTAAATCGAGTTTCAGGAGAGGAAGAGTTAATAAGAAACTATTCTAGAAAAATTCAATTTATTGTTCCATTTTAATTAAAAGGTTCATCATATTTCTAATAAATATTAAATGCAGTTAATTAGAGCGGAATTGTTCTTTGAATTTGCAATAATTAAATAGTTTTTTAATGTGGAATATTCAGTTCATTAAGAGACAAAATATCAGTTCATTAAAAGTATCACAATTATCCTTCACGTTAATTAATTAATGAAAGTATTTATATTTTCCACCCAATTTAAAAAATAGTTATATTATATTTCTTTCATTATTCGCTAATATGAACGATTCATTTTATATGAAATAGATAATAAGTATCAGGTAATTAGTTTTGGTTTTAGCAGTTAATTAGCCGTAATAATTATCATCTAATGTATCTAGATCTGTTCAATACAGTAAAAGAGAATATATTCTTCTGTCATTTCCAATCCATGCAATAATGTGTGCAGTTTTTTTACGAGAGTAAGTTAAATTTTCTTAGCAATCTCCGTAGAGTTTATGGCGCAATCCCCCTGCTTAATTATCACGGGATGTAAATTGAAGCAGAGTTACGGCGCACTTCGAGTAATGTTCACTAACTTTAATTAGCATTTTTATGACGCTTCATATTTTACATTATGAGCAATAAAATATGAAAATAGTTACATGCAGTTTGTAATCATTTGGAACGCTTTTGATGAAGAATTATGTTTTATTACCAGTTTTATTACTTGCATTACCCTCAAAACTTTAATATTTTCCTTTTTTTGTAATAATAAAATATTTTTTCCAGTCGAAAAATCTTAAGAAAATCATCGAAAATAATCTACAATTTTTTTTTTTTTTAAACTTCAAAAAATCGTAACGTTTCTTCCTTTCTTACCCGCAGTTCAATTTCGTGGGCAAGTTACTGGGTCCCAAAGGCAACTCCCTGAAGAGGCTACAGGAGGAGACTATGACGAAGATGGCCATCCTAGGAAGAGGCTCCTTCAGGGACAAGGCGAAGGAGGAAGAGCTCCGTAAAAACCCTGACCCGAAGTACAGTCATTTGCACGAAGAGTTACACGTGGAGGTGACTGCGCATGCGCCACCTGCCGAGGCTTACGCGAGGATTGCTTACGCTTTAACGGAGATACGCAGATATCTTGTGCCAGTGAGTAATAATTTAAATGATGAGATTGTATTGAAAAGAAAAATAGTGTGAGAAAATATATGAGACTGTTAGGACATATGAAATGTAGAACTCTTAAAGTGTCATAATTTTATCTCGTCTTATCTTAATTTTCCCCTCTTCTTAATTTTCCCTTCTTTTCCTAATTTTCCCCTCTTTTCCTAATTTTCCCCCTATTCTCCTTATTTTCCTCTCATTTCCTTATTTCCCCTTCTTCTCCTAATTTTTTCCTCTTTTCCAAATTTTCCCCTCTTTTCCTGATTTCCCCCTCTTCTTATTTTCCCTCTTTCCCTAATTTCCCTCTCTTCTTGTTATTTTCGCTCTTTTCCTAATTTCCCCCTCTTTTCTTAATTTCCCCTCTTTTTCTATTTTTCCCTCTTTTCCTTATTTCCCCTCTTTTTTCTAATTTTCCTCTCTTCTCCTAATTTCCCCCTCTCTTCCTTATTTTCCCTCTTTTTCCTAATTTTCCCCTTTTTCTTAGGACCACAATGACGAGATTCGTCAGGAGCAGATGCGGGAGATGCAGATTCTGGGAGGTCGCAACGGGATGTTGGTTCCCATTGACGGTATCGGTGGAGGAGGAGGTGGGGGTACCACCAGTGGAGACACTGACGGCTCAGGCTCCCTTTCTCCCCCATCCTCACTTTCCCCACCACCAACAGTGTCGGTGAAAATACCACAGAACCACACAGCTATGGGACAAACAGGTGAGAAAAATAATATTCTATTCATTCAATGTGGAAGATGTTTCCCTTGAAATAATTGTTTTAAATATTTATTACTTCAGTTGAATGTATTCTACAGTTAAATTTGATTATTACTGAAATATTAAATTTAATGGTAGGGAAGTCATTCATTACAGCAAGTGAAGATAACGAACCTTGGTCCGTTATCTTTACTTGGTTAAATTCTGGTCCGTTATCTTTACTTGGTTAAATTCTGGTCCGTTATCTTTCCTTTGGTTAAATTCAGGTCCGTTATCTTTACTTGGTTAAATTATTAAATATTTGACCAATAATTGGAATTAGAATAAAAATTTTGAATCATAGATACCACAATAAAGGATTTTAGCATATTTTTTCCCATCTTCATACTACTCGTTCTTCACAACTTCAAAATGGATTTCTATTTTCATCAATTCTTCTAATTATCAAAATATGCAAAAATTAATTTGTAATCATTAATGTTATCCTTTATTAGGTTTGTATATCTATGAAATACTAAAGAAAATATTTATTAAAACTAAAAAAAGTTTTCTGGCCCGTTATCTTTACTTGCTCCCATTTTTTTATCATACAATAAAAAAATTAATAATTATAAAAAAACATAAAACTGAAGAATTGCAAAAAAATTATCAGAAAGAAAAATAAGAAAGTGTTTATTTTTTTCAGTGAATGTATCAGCATCCCAAGTGACAATGGCACAGCAGTCTAACCCTATGGGTGCCAACTTCCTCACAGCCTCCCACCCAGCAATGAGGGGACTGACTAGGGCACAAATGGGACTCCTAACCACAGGTAAAGCTACTCTGAGGCACTCTAAATTATGGAGAAAAAAGAGAAGTAGGTAGTAAATGGTGAGATATTTAATTATAATGTTCGGTTTTTTTTAAGAGATTTTATTCATTTTAATTTCTATATAATCCAACTGGTTCATTACTAGGGTTGTGACAATATGCAGATAAAATCATAGATCTTAAGAATATCATAGACGAAACGAAATGAAATGGTATCGAGTACTATATACCGCTGATTTAGAACGATTAAATAGTCTTTAATTCATTCCGTCTATAATATTTCCTGGATCTATGATTTTAAACGCATATTGTCACAACCCTACTCATTACTAATGCAACAACTCACTATCCGAATACTGAGAGTGTCTTGAGAACTGCAACGATCCCATATTTTACATTTTACAACGATTCTCATATTTTAAAAGTTTTTCTTAATATTATAGATCAAATCAATTATTATTTTCTATAATTATCTTCTAATCTTGTTTATAATGATCGTTTAATTATTTTTATTCATAATCTTTAAATTGTTTTCAATTATAAGTTCTCAAATTATTCTTTTCGCTACTACAACTGACTCTATATTTCCAGCACCATCCTACCTGGGCTCAATGCCCAATCTAGCGGCTGCCACCCCCACACTCAATGCTCCCGGTACAATGGGATCCATGATGGCCCGGTACCCAGCACTGATGCCGCTTGGCTCCCTTGCGATGCCTCCTTCACAGTTACGAAGGTGAGTTACGTCATACAAATAGTTTATATAGTAATTTATTATTTTACAATGATAATTTTGATAAAAAAAACACTTCACCTGACAGTTAAACACTTCACCTGACAGTTAAACACTTCACCTGACAGTTTAAAAACACTTCACCTGACAGTTAAACACTTGACCTGACAGTTTAAAAACACTTCACCTGACAGTTAAACACTTCACCTGACAGTTAAACACTTCACCTGACAGTTTGAAAACACTTCACCTGACAGTTAAACACTTCACCTGACAGTTAAACACTTCACCTGACAGTTAAACACTTCACCTGACAGTTTAAAAACACTTCACCTGACAGTTAAACACTTCACCTGACAGTTAAACACTTCACCTGAGAGTTAAACACTTCACCTGACAATAAGACACTTCACCTGACAGTTAAACACTTCACCTGACAATAAGACACTTCACCTGACAGTTAAACACTTCACCTGACAATAAGACACTACACCTGACAGTTAAACACTTCACCTGACAACAAGACACTACACCTGACAGTTAAACACTTCACCTGACAATAAGACACCTCACCTGACAGTTAAACACTTCACCTGACAGTTAAGCACTTCACCTGACAGTTAAACACTTCACCTGACAATAAGACACTTCACCTGACAGTTAAACACTTCACCTAACAGTTAAACACTTCACCTGACAGTTAAACACTTCACCTGACAGTTAAACATTTCACCTGACAGTTAAACACTTCACCTGACAGTTAAACACTTCACCTGACAGTTAAACACTTCACCTGAGAGTTAAACACTTCACCTGTCAGTTAAACACTTCACCTGACAGTTAGACACTTCACCTGACAGTTAAAACTTTACCTGTCAGTTCTTCACCTGGCAGTTCTTCACTGTTGGTTTTCTTCCCTCTGGGAAATCATTAGCAGTGTTTCTTCTTGCCATTATTACAATGAATCTAGACCTATTTAGTCTTAGTCTCTTCTATCACTTATAATGCTTAGTTATTGCTACGAGAAACACTCTTAATTATGTGCTAACTACAATGGAAATAATTTCCAGTAAATACTATAACTTAGTGAATATTGATGGCAAAATGAAATTCATTTTTGTAATGATAAATGTAAGATTTTTATCTAACCATCGTTTAACTAAAAAATTCTTCTGTGTCATACTATAATTATTTGGTCCTTTTCCTCTCTGAATTCCACATTCTTGTTATCACTTTTTATCATCCCCATCTTTATCTCATTTCCCCTCACATTATCTCTTTCCCCTCACATTATCTCTTTCCCCTCACATTATCTCTTTCCCCTCACATTATCTCTTTCCCCTCACATTATCTCTTTCCCCTCACACTATCTCTTTCCCCTCACATTATCTCTTTCCCCTCACATTATCTCTTTCCCCTCTCATTATCTCTTTCCCCTCACACTATCTCTTTCCCCTCTCATTATCTCTTTCCCCTCACATTATCTATTTCCCCTCGCATTATCTCCTTCTCCTCACATTATCTCTTTCCCCTCACATTATCTATTTCCCCTCGCATTATCTCTTTCTCCTCACATTATCTCTTTCCCCTCACATTATCTCTTTCCCCTCACATTATCTCTTTCCCCTCACATTATCTCTTTCCCCTCACATTATCTCTTTCCCCTCACACTATCTCTTTTCCCTCACATTATCTCTTTCCCCTCACATTATCTCTTTCCCCTCTCATTATCTCTTTCCTCTCACACTATCTCTTTCCCCTCTCATTATCTCTTTCCCCTCACACTATCTATTTCCCCTCGCATTATCTCTTTCTCCTCACATTATCTCTTTCCCCTCACATTATCTTTTTCCCCTCTTTTTAAAGTTTCCCCTCACATTATCTCTTTCCCCTCTCATTATCTATTTCCCCTCACATTATCTCTTTCCCCTCACAATATCTCTTTCCCCTCACATTATCTCTTTCCCCTCTTTTTAAAGTTTCCCCAGAGGTTCCTCTAACTTGCCTCTTTAGCGGAGGCTGACTTTGTCTTTATTTCTAAAAGGAAACACAATATAGAGTCTTCCTTTTAATCCATTAATATTGTGTT
Organism: Caprella mutica; assembly: GCA_947561585.1. NCBI lineage: Eukaryota > Metazoa > Arthropoda > Malacostraca > Amphipoda > Caprellidae > Caprella > Caprella mutica. Next base: position 60,650 of record CANNZV010002871.1, read on the forward strand.
TTTATATTTAAAAATATAGAGAAATTTGAAGAACTTTACCAAAAAGTAGAACATTTCGTTCATTATTCTACGTAAAAATTCCAAAGAATACATTCACGGTAGTATGATTTCTATTTGGTGATTGAGTAATTTACACCAGTACTAATCATTTACACCAGTACTAATCATTTACACCAGTACTAATCATTTAATTTATTCAATAAAATTAAAGAAAATATAGGTATAAATTAATGGTAATTTTTCATAGAAACAGAATATGTGTTTTATCACAATTAAAAAAAACATAGTTAAAAAACTGTAAAATTGGTAAACTGAAGCCATTTTGACATGGATTTTTTGATTTTCAAGTATCGCGATTTTTTCTTCCATGTATCACAAAACTGTCAATTTCTTGATCTCCATCCATATCATTATTGTTGAATAGAATTTATGTGTGTTGGTCTGTGTGTGTTTGGTAGTACATGTACTGATACACTTGCATATTTTCGCCATCGAACTGCCGTAGAAATCCTTAAAGTTTACACCGATATTTGAAAAGTTTGAAGATGTTGACATTAAAGTTGCTGAGAGGTGCCCCTGAGAAAGCTTTCCAGAGAACTTCTGACTCTGAACCAAAATAGGGAGTACTATCGGTAAAAAGAGATTACTATCGGTGAAAAGATAGTACTATCGGTAAAAAGAGAGTACTATCGGTGAAAAGATAGTACTATCGGTAAAAAGAGAGTACTATCGGTAAAAAGAGATTACTATCGGTGAAAAGAGAGTACTATCGGTAAAAAGAGAGTACTATCGGTAAAAAGAGAGTACTATCGGTAAAAAGAGAGTACTATCGGTAAAAAGAGAGTACTATCGGTGAAAAGAGAGTGCTATCGGTGAAAAGAGAGTACTATCGGTAAAAAGAGAGTACTATCGGTGAAAAGAGAGTACTATCGGTGAAAAGAGAGTGCTATCGGTGAAAAGAGAGTACTATCGGTAAAAAGAGAGTGCTATCGGTGAAAAGAGAGTACTATCGGTAAAAAGAGAGTGCTATCGGTGAAAAGAGAGTACTATCGGTGAAAAGAGAGTGCTATCGGTGAAAAGAGAGTACTATCGGTAAAAAGAGAGTGCTATCGGTAAAAAGAGAGTGCTATCGGTGAAAAGAGAGTACTATCGGTGAAAAGAGAGTACTATCGGTGAAAAGAGAGTACTATCGGTAAAAAGAGAGTGCTATCGGTAAAAAGAGAGTGCTATCGGTAAAAAGAGAGTGCTATCGGTGAAAAGAGAGTACTATCGGTAAAAAGAGAGTACTATCGGTGAAAAGAGAGTACTATCGGTAAAAAGAGAGTACTATCGGTAAAAAGAGAGTACTATCGGTAAAAAGAGAGTACTATCGGTGAAAAGAGAGTGCTATCGGTGAAAAGAGAGTGCTATCGGTGAAAAGAGAGTACTATCGGTGAAAAGACAGTACTATCGGTAAAAAGACAGTACTATCGGTGGAATAGAAGCTGTATCATCAAGATTAAGTTTTCAAAAAATATTGAAATAACTAATAGATAAAATCACATTCCTTATATAAATTCTCATTAGTATAATAAGGTACAACCATTGTATTTAGGTGGTGATTGGTGTGTGTTTTCTTGATTGTCAATCCATTTGCTTTACATTTTAGATTGCTGGATCGTTAGACTTAATTGCAGTCATTTGTTATTTGATGATAAGTAGAATGTATATCAGGCATTTAGTATCCATCGTATTGGTCTGTTGCCTACCTGCTCGTAGAGATACACCGACTGTGTCTACCAGGTGGCAACAATATTCTACGAGAACGTTGATGAGGATTTGGTTGTAGTGTTTTTAATTTAATTACTAAAATTTCCTCTTAATATGCACCAACAAAATAAACTTCATGTACTTTTGTAGATCTACAAATGCATTCCTTTTAAAATCTTCACTAGGTAGTACTTCAATTAATTTGTTAATTAAGAGTACTCCAGTGTAACACAAACCCTTGCCCTAATGAGACGTGCTTGGGAATAGCTCTCAAGCGATAAATCCACGGTAATTAAAACCATCCAATGGTGGCATTTGTGTTACCACTGTGGCACCACAAGTTTAAATTGTTATTCGAGAACTAATTGGCCGCTGTGAACCTTTGGGAGGACTTTGTTCTTCACTAACCTACTGGAAACACTTCGATTGAGTAAGAATTCCACTGTCATTTTAATTGAAAATGATTTAACGGAGTATTAAAGGGAGTATAAACTTCATCTTTATAAGAAGTATTAAAGAAAGGAAATTTTGACACTGTTGTAATGCATAACAAACGTCTCTTTAATAGTCATATACAATTCATTGGTTTTTTTTTTAGATATTCCTTAGCAAAGAGAGAACACAAAATAACAGAGGAAGCAGACTGTTTCTTGTTGTTCTTTTCCCCAGTCAGTTATATTGACTCTTTAAATGCTTTGGTAAATAATCTACACAGGAAGGAACAATGGAAATTACATGGGAGGAGAAAAATACTAAAATAGTATGTTTGATAAAACTGTTATTTTTCTGAATAGTTCAAAGAATTAGTAATAATTATAAATATAACTTGCAGTACATAGCAACCGTATCTTATTATATCTAATGATTACTGAAACTGTAAAGGACGAAATAACAATCTAAGGAAGGAACACGTAAAGTTATACTATGATGATGAGGAAAGAGAATAAAGTACATGGGGGAATAGAATAAAGTACTTGGGGAAGAGAATAAAGTACATGAGGAAGAGAATAAAGTACATGGGGTAAGAGAATAAAGTACATAGGGGAAGAGAATAAAGTACATGGGGGAAGAGAATAAAGTACATGGGGGAAGAGAATAAATTACATTGGGGAAGAGAATAAAGTAATGGGGGAAGAGAATGTAGTACATGGGGTAAGAGAATAAAGTACATAGGGGAAGAGAATAAAGTACATGGGGGAAGAGAATAAAGTACACGGGGGAAGAGAATAAAGTACATGAGGAAAGAGAAAAAAGTACATGGGGAAGTACTAAATGGTATACCTTTATATAAAGTACACATGAAGAAGTTAAAGTACCATAATAAAATACAAAGTAGGTAGAATATATATGAAAATAAAACAGTACCTGTGTCAATATCGCTAATGAGGTGCCAGGTGTCGCCATACACTTTTGGTGTCTTTGTTCTTACTAATGAAGAGAAATTCGGACTCACCAATTAAACAGAACTACGAAAATAACAGTGAATACAAAGGGAAAATATAATCACCTCCCGCAGTAAACAAATTACCACTCTTCCTCTATTTCTACTAATTTACTACTCTTTATCCCCATCTACCACTCTTAATCCCCATCTACCACTCTTTATCCCCATCTACCACTCTTTATCCCCATCTACCACTCTTTATCATCATCTACCACTCTTAATCCCCATCTACCACTCTTTATCCCCATCTACCACTCTTTATCCCCATCTACCACTCTTAATCCCCATCTACCACTCCACTCTTTATCCCCATCTACCACTCTTTATCCCCATCTACCACTCTTAATCCCCATCTACCACTCTTAATCCCCATCTACCACTCTTAATCCCCATCTACCACTCTTTATCCCCATCTACCACTCTTTATCCCCATCTACCACTCTTTATCCCCATCTACCACTCTTTATCCCCATCTACCACTCTTAATCCCCATCTACCACTCTTAATCCCCATCTACCACTCTTTATCCCCATCTACCACTCTTTATCCACATCTACCACTCTTAATCCCCATCTACCACTCTTTATCCCCATCTACCACTCTTTATCCCCATCAACCACTCTTTATCCCCATCTACCACTCTTTATCCCTATCTACCACTCTTCATCCTCATCTACCACTCTTCATCCCCATCTACCACTGTTCTTCCTCAATCTATCATTCCTACCCCCTCTTCCCCATCTATCATCCATAACCCCATTCAATAACCCCCCCCCCCCTCAGTATCGTTTCATCCCAATAACAGCATCTCTTCCTCTGTAATTGTTGTTATTGTTATGATATAAAGTAACACCTCCCCCCCCCCCTTTGGATAAGCTGCTTACCAGCAAAATATTCGCTAGATTGCACTTCACATTTTGTAGCAGCAATCCGTGGGAAGTGAATCTATTGAGTTTATATATTTGGAGAGGGTTTAATGTTAATTTTATTTGCAGTGTTCCCCTTGGATACGAAGACTTCACAGACGTGACAGCGCTACAGCACTCTGAACTAGACCAGTCTTTTACCAGTGGATATGGTGAGTCCTTTGCCTGTGGATATGGTGAGTCTTCTACCAAAGGATTTGATGAGTCAATTTTACCATTCCTTGCTGCCATCTTCTTTCTATCTTTCAGTATTTATTTAACTCCTCTAACTTAGTGATTTACATTTAGTTCTGAAGACTTAGTGCCTAAGTTTAATGTCCAAAAGTCTCTTCCGCTGAAGCAGTGTTGGTGGCTTAATGAATTTATACGAGACTTGATGTGATCTTTTAGCGGTACTTTTAGAACTTCTTCCATCCATTTGGCTCGGGACAGTTCAGAATGAAGGCAAAGTAGAGTTACATTAGGGACCCTCTATTTATTTCTCTATAGTGTAGCATTTCAGGTTTTATAATGTAATAATTACTGTTGAAATACCTTTTTTTTTTTACTACATTCTCAGACGATATAATTTAATCTGCTTAGTATACCGCCTATGGTATAAAACGCAACCAAATATGTTACGTAAATGTTGAGAAGCTACTAGACTGCTTTTAACATAATGCATTTGTTTCAGCTGATGGCGATAAGAACAAGGAGGCAGCTCTGAAAGCAGCCGGAGCACAGGTCATTCGCGGAAGATTCCGACACGAGCCCTATAGGAGGATCATCAACGTGCCTTCTTAAGTCACAAGAATTTCAGAGTTCACAACCCTTTGAGTTACTCTTCTTGGAGTCACTTATTGACTACCTATTATTGTGTTGAGGCTTCATCTGAAAACAAAGTTTGGACTTAAAGTCCACCCTTAAAGCCTGTGACTAGCCCTTTAAGCCTGAAAAATGAGGCAGGCCTTAAGAACACTGCTAAGACTTGAGGATTTCTTCTTCATTTGCCTGGACCTTAAAAGTTTAAAATAAAGTGATAGATCGTGGATTGTTCACTAATGGTAAACACTGTAGCTGGTTTGTTTCTGATTTAGAATTACTGGAAAGAAAGAGAATGTTATTGTATCTCCAAATGATTTATACTACAATTACTTTAATTTATGTTTATTGATTAGGTACGTATGTGTTTTTTTGTGAACGTCAACATACACCGTAACGTTATTTTCAGGTAGGGATATTTGTACATTTTGATAATAGTTTCATAATAATTAATTGTATTCAATCAAAATAGAATTAAATGACAACTGGTAGAACCAACTGAAACCCTTCGTTAATATTTAGATAAGAATCGATTTGGTCTTCTTTGAACGCACCTTTACTTTCCTAACTTTTGGACGCACTTTTCAATCATTGTTACGTCATCATCTCGGTGTATGTTTGTTCGTTTGTCAATGTATTTATTCTTATTGTGTATGGTCGTTTCTCTTATTATTATTAAGGTAAATTTTAGAATTTCACCCCCATTGCACTAAAAGTTATCTATGGAAAACTAGGTAGCTTCTACTTTTTCATATGGAAAACTAGGTAGCTTCTACCTTTTCATATGGAAAACTAGGTAGCTTCTACCTTTTCATATGGAAACTAGGTAGCTTCTACTTTTTCATATGGAAAATTAGGTAGCTTCTACCTTTTCATATGGAAAACTAGGTAGCTTCTACCTTTTCATATGGAAAACTAGGTAGCTTCTACCTTTTCATATGGAAAATTAGGTAGCTTCTACCTTTTCATATGGAAACTAGGTAGCTTCTACCTTTTCATATGGAAAATTAGGTAGCTTCTACCTTTTCATATGGAAACTAGGTAGCTTCTACCTTTTCATATGGAAAATTAGGTAGCTTCTACCTTTTCATATGGAAAATTAGGTAGCTTCTACCTTTTCATATGGAAACTAGGTAGCTTCTACCTTTTCATATGGAAAATTAGGTAGCTTCTACCTTTTCTTATGGAAAACTAGGTAGCTTCTACCTTTTCATATGGAAAACTAGTTAGCTTCTATTTTTTTCATATGGAAAACTAGGTAAATATTACATTTGAATAAGGAAAATGTCAAACTATCGATATATAGAGTTATAAATTGTGTACATAATAGTAGGATATGATATTGTTCTAAGATATTTTCACTATACCTAGTAAATAACTAGCACTGTCACTAGTAAAGAGTATAAACATGACATTTTTGGTAGTATAACTTTGATTATAGTTATTCAATTTGCCAAATAGTTCAGTTTCTTTTTATTTGCAATATATTTCGAATATAAAGTTATTGTAGTTCGATGAAATTAATCCTACTGTAATGATTTATGCTCAGGTTATTTCTTGTTCTTATTTGATATAATCTAGAAATGCAGGTATTATAGTTTTTTATAAATTATAACTGGCTAAATATTATGTAATGTTAGTGTTTAAGGTAGATTTGCATTTGTGCAAACACTTCAGGCTTGGAGAACAAAATTCGATACAGAAATAGGATGCCAGTCATGGAAACATTTTTATACTTTTCTCTTGAAGACTTGTATTATATCAATAGAAATCTTTGTCACCTAATTTTGGTACCAAAAATGGTTTTCGAAATCGTGAGTTACAGCTACAATCTTACTCGTTATGACTTCAGATTTGTGGGAAGTTATTAAATTGGTTTATCAGTTTGTAGACTGGTTCCTTTGCTCTATATCGGTTTGCTTCATTCCTTGAAGTGTGTAGGTAGGTTACTTAGAGTGTACCTAGTGTCACTCCAACCATTTGCTCTGCATACATATCCAAATAACAGTTGAATTAGGCTCAGCATTTACAGGATTGCTGACTGCAGTAGACTAGACTGCAGATGAAAATCTCACTGAACCAATTTTCAAAGATAGAACAGATTATTTCCTGAATATTCATCAAAGAAGCTTTAGATTCAATTCACTGATCTCCATTATGTTCATTCTTTGAATCTTGGTTTCGGCAAGTAGATGGTCCAATAGTACAGCAATCCTAAAATTTTAGAACATAATTGAATGAACATATCTAAGCAACCTAGTTAGTAGCAAAACCTAGTTAAGGTCCGTATTGCACTAATGACAATGTATCGCTAGTTAGTGACTAGGTAACACTGAATACACTAGATCTAGGTGATTAGTTAACTAGTAGTACACACTAAATCTAACCGAACACTTGGTCTAGATATTTAGTAACTAGGTAACACAGATACAAATAGGCCTAGGTAAATTAGTGACTATATAATACTGATAACACTGGTAGTTAGTTTTCAACACACGATATGCTGCTAGGTAAAAAATATAACTGTAAATATTGTAGATTTGATATATTATACGAGGCTGTAGAAATAAGAGTAAAACGTGACTTGAGAATTTTTATCTCATTATCTGTGTTTTCAATTTTTCTAATTTTTCCGGATTCTAGACAAAGAACACGAAGGTAAAATAACTGGAGTATGTACGAAGCTAATTGTCCAGGAATTTTGTCTCACTCACTCTCTTCCAACTGTAATATTGTCTAGCATTTACCAGCCTTTATGGAGGCTGAGAATCGAAACGGACTAGGGAAGAAATTATTTGTTTAACTAGTCAATGTTTATATATTCTTTTGTAAACCAATTTCCGAAGAAAACAAGGATTCAAACCTTGCAATATATCAAAAACAATCCCGAAAACCACCTATATCAATATCAGTACGAGTGAATCAAAATGTAAGAAATCAAATAGCATCAAAATTGGATACCTTCTTCGTCTCCTCTTCATTTGAATCAATGTAAGTGCCTCTATTAAATTTTGGGCATAATATCCATTTTCTACAGCATTAGGTAAGATCTTATATGTACGTAAGGCTGACTTTTGAAAGTGTGGTATATGTAACTATATATATTAGCAAAGTAGTTGAAATTTGGTAGATGTCAAAGTGTAATACTATCTTCAGATTCGAAATCTAAGGTGGAGTTCTATCTAATAAACCAGTGTCCATTATTTTTCTACAGGCTTGCCATTTCAGGTACATATTTTTATAGGTTCTATTCATTTTAAAATATTCTTGTTAACATTCAATTTCCAGGCAGTAATGTTTATTGTTGGTAATTTAAAGTTTGTGCCACAATTGGCTGCGTAACATCGATTCTTCTTAATTTTAAATAATTAAGGTATATTTTATTAGAAAATCTCTATTGGTGTTCATATTGCATGTTATTTTTAGTCGATTATATTGTTATGACATCTGGCGGTTGAACAGGCATGACTTTCTACTAGCAAGGCCCAGTTCTATAATGTTTGAAAGATGCTCAGCTTTCATTTGTAGCTATGTGTAACATTCCAAAGATCAACCTCATATAATGAACAGTGTTTTTGTTTGAGATTCATTGAGTCGTGAATCAAAAGATCCATAAAATGTAAAATAATAAAAGACTATTAATGTTCAGAAGTCTATTTTTACAGTTTTTCGTTAATAAAATATATGCCTTCATTGCGAAATTATTGACATGTCGTATATAGGTACCACATATTGTTTTATTTGCATAAACTGTTACTTTATATCATTATGTTTGAGTTTAAATTGTTTAAATAGAGTTAATAATCTCTAGATCTAGATTTACTGCTTTCTATTGCGCTTTGTGCCAAATCAGGCACTTGTATTTTAGCCTCTATCATATTTTTTGCTGACGAGTGTTATTTTTATTTAACTAAGTAACAAACTTCTTCCTACCCACTACTCATACTTAAATCAGTGCTTCTACTTAAAACTTACCACATTTTGTATCATCCTATTTTTTAATAGTACCAATTTATTACATGTAAATTTTAAATATATTTATCTATGATTGGTATAATTTATGATGGTAATGTTATCTCCTAAAGTTCTACCATTCATGGTAGATTGTACAGCATTTGCCAACCATAGTTTTATACTTTTCATTCAGTCTTCAAAGTATTTTCTAACTCTTAAATGATACTAAAACATAGATAACAATTACTGTCGCATGCTTCACTTTTTTGAATGTTCAACTTTGTTGCAAAATATCAGAGTTTAATAATAAAAATCTCTGAAGGGCCGTACACACGTAGGGTTTTTTAAGTCCTTCCACCAGACTTTTTGCTAAGCTCCTCCTACTTTTTCCACGAGAATTTAAGAAAAAAGGTATCATGGATACCAACTAAAATAAATAATAATTATATCCCTTTTTCTTATATTCTCGTGGAAAAAGTAGGAGGAGCTTAGTAAAAAGTCTGGTGAAAAGACTTAAAAAACCATACGTGTGTACGGCTCTTTATAGTTTTCTGCACCACTTTGTTTGTTGAATCACCTACCTTGGCACTACCTGGTAATTTTGAGAATAGTATTTCTGAGGTATGTCTAGAAACTTAATTCCCTCATTCACCAAAATTCATTTTGCATGAACCATTTTATTTCGTATTCTTTGTTTAATGGCCTTGATTTTTTGTGTGAGTTAACTTGGATTTTATTTTCATTTAGTGTTTTGTGTTCTATTTTTCCCTGTATTATATTTAACCCTCGATGAACGCTTCATTCGAAATACTGTCCTTGAACATCAGTTGTAAAAAGAGAGCAATCTTCTATTGGACCTCTAATATCGCTGATAGAAGAGGTGAAGCTGGTGCCTCAAGGCGGTGTATTACCCCCTCTTTTGTTTCTCCTGTTTGAATGCTTCATTAGTAAATGGTGTGTTTTTGGAAAATATGCGTCAGCTGGAAACGTTTGGTTTGTTTCATCATCGCATTTAACCCTAGATGAACAACCTGAACTGTTTCCAGTTGGGTGACAGTTTCTATAGCACTGTGACTACTCTGTGGTCGTTTTAGCCTAGCGTTAATGTGAACCTCAAGCTGCCTGATCTAGTTAGTAGTAGATGCAATTAGTGAGACATTTCATGTCATCTCGGGCAGCAAGGGGTTGTTTACTCTAGATGGCACAATGTTTATATATTATAAAACTATTCTTAGCACTATTTTTGAAAGAATGAAAGTCTCTATTCTTCTACTACCTATCGTAACATGCATCCCTCATTTCTTTTGATTACCTTTAAATCACGAGAAATCTACACAGTCTACCCTGATTGCCCCTCCCTCTTTATTGCCCCGCCCTCTTCTCCTTTTAATGTTGTATAGTTTTCCTCACGAATAAATTAATCAATAGTGAAAATTAAATTATCGTAGAAGAGTGTTTTATTAAATAAAAATTTTAGTGTTTTACTAAGCAGTGAATTTTATGTGTAAGTCTATATCAAATAAAGTATTTAAAAAACATTCTTTTCTCTTGTATCTCACCTTCTTAAAAAATTATCTTAAAAAATTATCCATAGATTTGTTTAAAAAAATATAAATTTTTCTTTTTTTCGTAACCTTCCAGATTTTTGTGTTTTTTATATTTTTCACAGATAGAAAAATTATTCACGGAATACATAAATTTGTATTGAGTTCATCAGCACAAAATTACATGTTCACATAAACTGTGATAATAAAACTTATGAACTGTAAAAAAAACACTAGCTATTTAAATGTAAACCTATCTCTTATAACTATCATACATTGATTTAATCTTTAAATAAATTCGTTTATTCTTTTAATTTACTCATTAAATCAATATTTTAAACTGTTCTATCAATGATCATTGAATGTTAAAATTAATTTATCATTTCACCACAAATGGTTTAAACCTTAAAAATCCATATACCGGTTTAACAATTTAATATTAATTTATTATTACAAGCATGCAATAACTACTTCATGTCTCAGGTCTATTTATTACCTAATTCAAGCTAATAAATACTGATACAGGTAACTCGCGAGTTTTGCGTGTTTCTAAACTCACGAACCAGCGCTTTTACGGCGGAACTACTTTGCGACTCGATATTAGTTTGATCATTCGGTTTTAGGCAATTTACTTCTACGGGAGATGGTTGTGGCTATCTAACGTAAAACTCTAGAGTTACCTGTACTTTGGCTCTAAAAAGAAAAATGTTATAAAAAGATAAAAGTAAGTACTATTTAAAAATGAAACGCAAGAGAATAATTAATTTATTTTAGTAGGGGTTTAACGTCTGCTTCATAACTAATGGCCATATCGCTGACGTCAAAAGGAAATAAAGTAGAAGGGACTTGAAGAAACAGTCAGAAAGGAAAGAGGCTCCATGAACAAAGTCACTTACCACCGTCGGTGGCAATGCTCATGGATGCAGAAAAGCTACTCCATGAATGCAGTCACTTACCAAGGAATGTGACGAAAAAGGACACAAGAACCGGTGGCTGCACTCACGGATGGAAGAGGAAAATGAAGAGGTGATAGTAAATGAAGCCTACGAGCCTACCTAACACAAAATCTAAGACCTCGTAGTTGAAGAAAATTACCCTAGCGCTATCCTCTAAAACTGCAATTAGCGTTAAAAAAATGTTATAGACTGGATAAAAATAAAACAATCCATAATCCAAATTACAACAGTTCGGGGCCCAAGGGACGCCACCCCCTTCTCTTCCATTCACCACAGACAGCTTCGGGAGAATATAATTTGATTATTTTCTGGCCCAATTATTCGGGTAAAATGTTTTAAATAGTAAATATTAGTGAGTGACTATTGAAGAAAATTAATTAATGGTCACATTTATATCATAAGACTGCTAACCTTTATTGTATATAGAGAAATAACTACATTATTAATCTCCAGCAGAAACTATCAACTTTGATTTGAAAAAGGAACTTTGAAAATAAGAATTAGATGATAAAATAATCAATACAAAATATTTTGTAACAAAGTATATAAACAAAAGTTCATATATCAGTTTTCGTAGCACAATAAGATTATTTCATGAAATAATTACCGTAATAATACATTCTAATTATGCTATTTTCTAGTCAAATAAGACATGATTTTACTTAAACTTAACTATTATTGAATAATAAAAAACGCTTGATTTTGGTGATTGATAAATTAATTTTTAATAATTGAAATACTTATTTAATAAAATGAATATAAAAAAAATTCAAATAGATCAGTTTTGTTTCAGTAGCGCATATTCATCTACAGTATCTCATAAAGTATAGTTAGTCAAATTAATAAACATATTAAAAAAACTATAATAATAATCAAAGAAAAGTTGATCAACTGTAATTCAACCTAGTATTCCATAGCAAGAAATGAGTATTGTTAACAAATAATTAAAGTATTATACGGTAACTGACTTTTCTCCTTTAGATCATCATCAAAGATAGAGAGAGATATATGAACAAACAAAAATAAAGTACGTGATATAATCATTTTATTCTGTAGAAAAATATGTTCTTCAATTGAGAAAAAAATACGTAATCTAAAACCACATGTTTGGCAATTAATAATTAATTAATGAATAAACATATTGAAGGGTAACAACTATTGTGACTAGGTGAAGGAAAAATAAAGAAGATATGTTGCTACGAAGTAGATTATATAAACGCTTTTATCAACAGCATTTCATAAAACTGCTGTTGGTGACTTGTCTTCAAATTTAAGTTTTCTTTATTTTTTTCTATGGGTAACTTGAGAAATAATAATCACCTATCATTTACAATTTGGAAGGAAGAAAAAAAATGATAATAAAATAAATAAAATATGTTGTGGGTTATCAGCTACCAGAATTACTTTCTTTATTAATAAATTTGTGGCAACAACGAATATGAAGTTAAATATTTTCATATTAATAATCATCACATAAAAACAATTTCATTTCGCATAAACAACAAACAACTCAATTTCAGAATATCTGAAAATAAAATTTCAAAAATTATTTATATATAAAATGACAAATGTTATCAGTTCAGCAAGAAGTAATTCAACAGTAGTTCATAAAATATGGTAACAGCTTTGATAAATAATAATCCTAAAAATGATTCTACCAAATTCTCAAATTTTTTGACTTGGAAGGAGCAAATTTTCTCTAAATGTGCCACAACACACCATTTCATCAACAGCAACTCATAAACCAGGTATCGTGAACCATTTCTTCAAATTCAGTTTTCTTTATACATTTCAGGGGTGACATTCATAAAAATATTATTTTATTCGTTGAATGGTTTTTCATCCCAATCACTCAATCAGTTGGTGTACCTTTAGTTCTCTCTTATCAAGAATTGGGAAGGTAAATAATTGAATTGAAACAAACTGAATAATTAGGCCATTAAACTATAGAATCTTTAGTTACTAATCATAATACGAAACAAGAAAGATATGAAATCTATTTTATTACCTCCCATAAATAGTTTCCTTATTTTTATTTGTCTGTCTGTCTGTCTGTCTGGTGTATGTCACACGTTAAGTAATATTCAGAATATAGGCTAAATATGTTAACAAGTAGTAACATAAATACCAATTTATATGAGTGGAATAAAAGATTCCAGTAACTAAATTAGACATTATTTAAAATATACAGGGTAAGTTTATAAAGAACTATTTACAACCTCTGTCAAAAAATTATATACTCTGTGAGTACACAATTAAAATACTTTTAATATAATTCATTTAATAGCTTCATTTAAGCTACACAGTTGAGACACGTACGTTATTCTAAACGGTTAAGTACCTACTTACACTAGTTTAATCATATTTCTCTTATATTCTTAATTCTCATTTACGTATTAACTTTTAATTAATTAATTTTGTTCATAATTAATTATTTTGATATACACATTGGTTATATTTAATAACGATAATGTGTTTGCTACATTAAATTTCTCATACACTTGGGTGAACAGTATCTCATAAACACAGTGACTGATTTATTTCTTCAAATGACATCTTCTTTTTATATTTCACGGGGTAACTATATCAAATCTAATTATATTTATTTTATTGAGTTTGTAATGAATAAATTCGTAAATGGTAATCGCAATATATTGAAAACGAGAAATTAGTATTTAATATATGAATAAAAGAATATTGTATTATGCACTAAATTGTTGTTAGATAGTAAACAAGATGATTTAATTATTTCAATATTTAGGTTTCATTTTTTTACAGAAATTTAGAATATGAATATTATAACCGAAAAAAATTATAAATGAACACAAATTATTAAATTTGATGATTTCAGTGACAATTTGTTTATTGAAAATATCATAGTTTCATTTCCTATCTACTTCCTAATGGGATATTTTTAAGCCAGTGGAATAAAAAAACTTTCCATTTTTACTGCAAATATAAATTAATGGAATTTAATTAAAATAAGCTAAAATGAACTCGCATTCGTCACAATCTAACGATCTTTTATAAAAAACATAAATGTAAAGTGTTAACAAATGAAATGTCATAAAGTAAACCGAATCGAAGGATATAATAAGGATAATAAGGAAAAAGTAGCTAGGTTTTATTTATATTTTTAAGCCGAAGCATATCTTGAAGTCCATTAAATTTAGAATCACAATATTAAAAATTTTACTGAAATTAGTTGACAGCAGGATAAGAAGTACCGACCAGAACCTTGCCACTGTAATTCTGCTCATAGGTTTGAATCTTGTGCTCCAAACCATTGGCCATGACGGAACATTTGGAGTTGGGGCGAGTGAAGAAACACAGGGTGAAGACGGCCATGTCGTACTCGACTGATGTGCCGACGTAGTAGCCTCCGATCGGTTTGTCGCTTCCGTACCAAGTGTAACGGTCAGTGTACACGTACGTCTGAAAAAAACAGGTCGCAGGTTGGAGATTTTGAAAATTGAAAGCCTGATATTACCTAATCGGGTTATTTTTATTGGAAAATATTGTCTTTTAAAAATTCAATTTGGAAGATTATAACTTATGGCAAAAAGATCATCTACCTAGGATAATAAATTATTCTAGTTGTAAAAGATTAATCTTATAATGTTACAAAACAGGGATTTACTCCTATCATTTTTAATCTTACAAATTGAAAATATTTTCAAAGCAGTATTTTTAACTGTTAGTAAAAAAAAATTAAACTCATTAAATGAGTGAAAGGAATAATCACACTTACTATTTTCACAGTCTGTACAGTTTAGAGTACGTCATACATCGTTCATAAAATAACACCGATGATCGAAAAAGAATCTTTGAAATTTATACATTTTCTAAATTTTATCTGTCACAATACACCAAAAAGTGACTGAACCCAAGTGTTTAAAATTAAATCTTAGCATTATCCATTGATGATTATTTTAATTATTTATTACAACTCACCCCAGCTCCGAAGTCCAAATACTCAATGTAGCCTTGGTAGTTGATGTTCCCTTGCTGTTCCTCCCTGAGGTAACTCACCCAGTTGTGGAAACCATTCACCTCGTTACTGGGGTCTATCTCACCGATGAACACGTGCTCGAAGCCTGATGAGTTCTCTTGGGACGAACCGGATCGAACGTATAAAGTGAACCAAATCTCTTTCAGATTATCACGAAGAGTTCCAGTGAGCACTCCTGGCAAAATCATGGAATATATCAATAAATAAATAGAAAATTATCTACCTCCTGTTTATCACATAGTATAATATTCATTTCTGATACTATGGAGTTCCAGGTTTCAATTCATGACAAGCTAATTTAGTTCTATCTTTAAATTATCTTATTTCTTCACAATTATATTCACCATTCTAACACTGAAGTAAATTGTAAAGTTTTATTTAAAATTTAGTCTCCATACCTTTGGCGGTGAAGAACTCTTCCAATCTTATCATGACTGTGGTGTTCATCACGGCGTCCAGGAAAGCTTCTATTTCGGTATCTTCAGCAGCTGTGATATCATCTGGTGTTGATTGCTAGGGGTTTTGAGAAGATTATAGAATTGAAAAAATAACCGTTTACCTATCATAAAGATATATAACTATTCAAAACAGGAATACCAACCTCTCTGTTATAGTTGTCTCTCAGGGCTTCAAAGGCAACGTAGGTAGCGGCTGAAAGATCTGGTGATGATGTAATCAATCTGAAGGAAAAGAAATATGATCACTAGACTGTTAAACTGATAAATAATGACTAAATCTTATCAATTGGAACTATAATGACTGATAAACCAGAAAATTGTAATACGACTTGATATAAAGCTTTCAATTATTGTTTTTGATAATTGCGAATTTTCCAACTTTCCTATTATAAATATCAAATATTATTGATCCTTCACTTTTGATTACAAAATCTTATTAATCGAGCATTAAAAATGATCGAAATACAGAGATATAGGAATCCAACAGAAACCTAAACTACTATTTACGGGCCCGGAGCTTCATCACTGCTGCCACCACTCGAAGTGGAGCCTTGCATGTCCAGAGTGACGCTAGCACCCATGTTGTTCACGTCCAAATTGAAAAGTTCACTGGACACATCTAGAACATCTTGGTCAGTTACCTCGCCGGGAGTAACTACTCCTCCGTCTGGAAAAAGTGTTAAAAAAATCTCAATATTCATAAACAAAGGAGAAAAGTAAATTATAAACAAACATTGATTGGGAAAAATTGAAACACGTGAGGAAAAATATATATTTTTTTTATATTTTCACAATGGTCTGTAAATATCAAAATTTAGGATTTTTTTATCGTTTCACCGGTGCAAGAACGAAAACTAAACTAAGATACGGAAGTTTTTATATTTACTATTTAATGACTTGAAGACCTAACAAGAGCTTTTAAAAGGTTTAATATTCTGTTTGTTCAAACAATGAACTTACCGCACAAGTCATCGTAATCGCTACAGCAGTTACTGTAAGAAGAACATTCCGAGTTGCAGTGACAGGGAGCTGTTTGGACGTAATCATCTCCGCATCTATCGGCACAGGTCAGGCATACGGCGTCGAAGTCGCTTAGAGGAAATGAACGGTAAATATTCAGCTTCTAAATTAATAATTATAATGCCTCCGCTCGGTAGCTGCTTATTAACCCATGAAAATATGAGGATATAATATTATATAAAACTTTTAAATCAAAATCAAGAAAATGAAAAATATTGAATAAGAAGTAAACTATACTGAACAGTTTAATTAAAACAAAAACAAAATAATACAATTTAGTGTTATTTTAGTACAACAATGATTTCAGGATATAATGACTATATAGTCTATATAGAGGGTGACAGGACTTTTGCCCGGCGGAATTTTGCCTGGCGGAATATTGCCGGGCGGAATTTTGCCAGTGTGGAATTTTGCCAGGGGGATTTTTGCCCGTGGATTTTTTCATTCTTCAGGTTTGAATTGGTAAATTAAAACATTAAAATGTGTGATGAAATTTACATGAATATAAATAAATCATTTCAATGACTTCTATATTTAATTGTTGTTTCATTTACGGCATTTGATTAATGTGTACAATGATTTAATTAACTATTTCTTTGTTTTCAGTATTACACTTAGTATTTAATATTGTTTAAATAATGATAACTTTTCCACGTGAAATTTATATCATCGACACCATTGTGAAAGGGATAAGACAATAACTGTTCTATTAGAATAAATAGAGCAATCAGGATCAGGAACCAACTGATCACAATTGAATGAATCTTCATCTTATTTTTAACAAAAGGAAATCTGTTGAACCATCGATAGTCTCTTACCTTTAATTGTTAACTACATACCCGGTATCATTCAAAATAGCTCTTAAATTGTGACTATTATATAGCTAGTTTGTTTCTTAAATTATCGAAAATGTTGAATAATTTGTTGTTAGTTAGCTTCACCTTACCTTTTTAAAGTAAGACTGTCATAGTTTGTGTATAGCAGTTAAATTAAAATATGTTCTGTAATTATTTTAAATAAATTCAAGTTCATTTTATTTTCAATTTCGTGGCAGATTAATATTAGTTAAATAAAACATGTTATAGTACAATATGTTAAAGTTACATTAAAACGATTTATTTATATGTATGTATATTTACAAATTTAAACCCAAAAAAAAATCCACGGGGAATATTCCGCCAGGCAAAAATCCGCCTGGCTAAATTCCACACTGGCAAAATTCCGCCGAGCAATACTCTGCCTGGCAAAAGTCCTAGAACCATATAGACTCATAGAGTATGGTAATCAGCTGATCGAAACTACTCTGATAATTTGACGTGACCGCGTTGAGACCCAGAAAATCTTAAATTGCATTAATTGCTACGTAAATAATATGCCTTTTGGTTAATAACTAGTTCATTTTCAATCATTATGGTTCGATTTTTCCCTTTAATTGTATCAATGATGGTAGTATATCTACAGGTGAAAATTTAATGTATTTTTTTGGTCTACAGACCAATAAAAGCTATAGAACTGTAGTTAGGAAAAGTTGGAGATATTTGAACATTTTATTTAATTATCGTAAACCATTTAATATACGTTCCTTCTCGGAAAGTCTCCTGCTAACTGGCGATTGTGACCACACTTTGAAACATGGGAAAAGCGATTGTTTGGAGGTGACCTACTTAGTCACCACTAAATTGAATTGCTTTTCTTGTCAATTACTAACTAAGCATTGGTTAAATTGCATTTCGATTATTTAATTTCTTAATTGTTATTCATATGAACTAGAGACGACTGCACTAGCTTTCAACTGCTGGTTTAGGCTCCTATAAGTAGTATAAGTAGTAAAAATAAGTTTAAGGCCTTATTTTTAAAGTAGATAAGTAAAAGAAGAGAACAATACAAGCGCACCTGAATTATATCAATATGTTCAAATTTTAGGTTCAATCGCTTTTTTACTATTTATCACACAAAACAATAATAAATTGACTTTAAATTTATCGTTATTAACATGAAAATACGAGGTATTACGAGCCGCCGTGCTGGTCACAAACAAAATATGTGATGTATTTTTGCGTCGTCTGCTATTTACCATACTCCAGTGATGGGATTCAAGGGTTCGCACCGGTTCGCGTGAACCGGTTCCTGAAAATATAAAAGTTCGCAGAACCGTCTGAACCTGTTCCTGGAATACCTTTTTCCAGTGAAATATACATAATTTTCTGGAGGAAAAAAATAATTTTTAAAACCGTTGAAAGAACACGTGCTTAAAACTGCAGACTGTGCATACTTTTATCCATGGAGTGCGAATTGAGCGTGGTGGTCACTGAGCAGCCAGATGGTCCGTAGTTTTTATTTTTAAATTGATATAAAATATTGTATCACAATGATTACGTTGTCATTATCTTTAACTATAAATAGAGTTTTGTTGTTTCAATTGTAATTTAACCCTTTCGAATCTGACGGGACACACATGTCCGCAGTAGACATACTTTCCCCCAAGTGAGTGATAGGATTCAAGGAATCAAAGGGGTTCGCGCGAACCGGTTGCTATACAGTTTCAATCCCACCACTGAATGATACCCTTTATGTTACTGTATCTTGAATGATTTAGTACTAACAATGATTTAGAAGGTTAAAAATGGCTCACCTACAACAGTCGCCATAGTCACTGCAAAGGACGTTGCACTGGCACCCAGTAGTGTAGTCATTCTCACCACACCGACCAACGCAAGAAGTGGCAGAGAGGGCTGAACCCACCAAACCTGTCAGAGATATGAAAACAATCAATTTGCATCGAAAGAGAAAGTTAAATCCATGAAACCGTTCAATAATATCGATATATGAACATACCTAAAACTAAAATGGCAGCGAGAAAAGTCTTCATGTTAGTGAGGAGTTAGAGGTGCAACTGAGAGACCGTATCGTCTCAAGCCGCTTGTGAAAAGTATCACCCGTTGTACTCCATGTAGTTCACACGCGTAATCTCAGTGATGAAAATGCATGGTAGTTAATAACACTCACCTTAGGTTATTACTCTTGGGAAGATTTAGAGATTACCAGGTGTGAGATTAGGATAAATCTTTGTATGTCAGGATACTGGGCTTTACGCACCAATTTGCTGATGCTGTTAAATGTACAGTCCAGAAAAAGATACTTTCGCTAAAAAGTATGTAGATCGAATCAGGAACATTAATAATGAAATATGATTTTGTAAATTCTTAAAATGAGTGTTATCGTTTTAATATTGGACCCTCTAGCGTGGATGCTACAACCTAAAGTCAACAAAAAGTAAAAAGTAAACAAACTACATTGAATTACAGAGCACGTGCAACTATTTGAAGAGTTATACCATATTGCTATGTTTCACAACTCTTTACACATGTATATATTGTCAAAATGGGTAAAAACAAACGTTATCTGATAAAAAAATGTTTGTCAACGTTCGACCGTAGCGCCATCTGCTGGTCTGTTCCGAACTGAATTAAATAGTATTATTGTGATTTAAATCAAACTGTTTTATATGGACTCATTAAAAATGTTTTAAACAATTGATTAAAGTAATGAAAATATACATAATATTCAGGTGGAGTGGGCAATAAACTCAAAACTACATTTTCAGTAAATTCTAAATCGATTCAGAATAAAAAAAATTGTAATATTAGAATATTGATTGCATTTTCCTGCTGCCAGAATATAAAATGATTGACCTAAATCAATTTTTACATCTTATGTGTATCTCAATCTTAAGTAATTAATAAATTGTGTTGTTTCCAAAATTTCCTCACATAGACTTGATAATACTCAAAGATGTTGCTGAAGACTTCACCAGCGCTCTTTCCATGTACAGTAAAACTCCTGAGTTATGAAGTGTTTAGTTATGAAGCACTCGAGTAATGAAGGACCTGAGTTATGAAATGCACCTGAGTTATGAAGTAGTTTTCTTTGCTTAAATCATAGAAAACGATAGTCCTTGAGTTATAACTATACTTTTTCCAAATCAAGTTGGCAGAAATGAATGATGAATTGGCAGAATAATTGATAAATGAATTGGCACAAGTGAAAGTCATATTGCAGAAGTGAAAATGAAAAATGTAAGTATGACAAGCAATTACATTATAGAAGTTTTTTTAATGAAAATTACAATCTCAATCCAATAACATATAAACAACGTATATCGATTCGATTTCATTTCGATTGCTGGGATATCGAATCGATGGATTGTTCCATCGAATCGACAGACCGTTGTTTGTAGGGTCTAAGTGGGTTTTTGCAATATTCTCCCCTAATATCCAATTATAGGATAATACCCAATTATAGAATACTACCCAATTATAGAATAATACTCAATTATAGAATAGTATTCTATTATATGATAATACGTTAATACCCAATTATAGAATAATACTAAATTATAGAATAATACCAAATTATAGAATAATACCCGATTATAGGATAATTCCCAATTATAG
>CANNZV010002872.1:0-81984 GCA_947561585.1 Caprella mutica
GGAAGAAACACGTGAGATGAGGAAGAAACACGTGAGATGAGGAAGAAACACGTGAGATGAGGAAGAAACACGTGAGATGAGGAAGAAACACGTGAAATGAGAAAGAAACACGTGAAATGAGAAAGAAACACGTGAAATGAGGAAGAAACACGAGAGATGAGAAAGAAACACGTGAAATGAGAAAGAAACACGTGAAATGAGAAAGAAACACGTGAAATGAGGAAGAAACACGAGAGATGAGAAAGAAACACGTGAAATGAGAAAGAAACACGTGAAATGAGGAAGAAACACGAGAGATGAGAAAGAAACACGTGAGATGAGAAAGAAACACGTGAGATGAGAAAGAAACACGTGAAATGAGGAAGAAACACGAGAGATGAGAAAGAAACACGTGAGATGAGAAAAAAACACGTGAGATGAGAGATAAACACGAGGGATGAGAATGAAGTCACGTGAAGGTAATACACGAGAGATGAGAATGAAGTCACGTGAAGGTAATACACGAGAGATGAGAATGAAGTCACGTGAAGGTAATACACGAGAGATGAGAATGAAGTCACGTGAAGGTAATACACGAGAGATGAGAATGAAGTCACGTGAAGGTATGTAATAGCCTTCAAAACAAAGAACTTCTAAAAGAAGGCACAGATATTCTAAAGTAAGTTCAATCTTCTATTTTTTGATGGCAAAAGTTTTGAGGACTGTTCCAGGTTTTAGAATATAAGGACAATTATATAGTAATTAGTAGTTAACTTTAATTCTAATTGGTATCCAAGATACCTGTAGTCATCATGGATACCAATTAAAATAATGAGTTGTAAAGTTTAACACTTTCTATATGAACGAAAAAGTGAAACTGTTCGATAATTCAGAGTTCACCCAATTCTTTTGAAATATAATTGTTAAATATTTAATCCAAATGATTAATTATTCATAAAATATACCAATGAATATTCATACTAGAACAAAAATCTTTGAGGAGCGTCTAGTTAATCACTAAGAAGTATCTAGCTAATCACTAGGGTTGTGACAATATGCATTTAAAATCATAGATCCTGAAAATATTACAGACGGAGAGAATTAAAGAGTAGTCAATCGTTCTTTTTTCCAGCGGTATATAGTATTCGATACCATTTCATTTCGTCTGTGCTATTCTTAAGATTTATGATTTTCAATGCATATTGTCACAACCTTACTCATCACTAAGTATTATCTAGTTTAATCTGACAGTAGCTACGATAATAAGTATACATATTCTGTCAGAGTGTCACAGAGTGTGGCTAAAAGTAGAAATAAAAAGCACACGTGTGTTGTTGATACGGTTAATTGTGTTCAGTGTTTTTAAATGGAGTTCTATTGAGTGATTGTAAGTATTTTATATTGAATTTATATTTAAAATAAAGTTCTTCAGTGATAGTGAGTATTTTGAATCTATTTTTGTATTCTGAAATGTAGATCTTTTTAGCATTTTGTGAAATTTATTTCAAAATTGTAATAAATGGTTTCTAATTACTTTGAAATAATTGTAGTAAATGGTT
Source organism: Caprella mutica (assembly GCA_947561585.1). Lineage (NCBI taxonomy): Eukaryota > Metazoa > Arthropoda > Malacostraca > Amphipoda > Caprellidae > Caprella > Caprella mutica. The sequence goes on from CANNZV010002872.1 coordinate 1,539, forward strand.
TAAATTATTTTGGGAAATTGTACTAAAAGTTTTCTGATAATTTTAAAATTGTATATTTGTTATTTTTTTTCTTTTAAGTAAAATTTTGGTTTATACGAATGGCAAGAAATTAGAAAAATGTAAATAACAAAGTAATTTATTTTCAAAATATATGTTAAAAATATTAATTGTTTAACAAAAAAGATAATAAAAAGATTAACTTCACAATTTTATATCATATTAAATTTTTAATTAAATTTTACTTTTAAGTAATTTCCATTGAAATTATTATCTGTATTTTACTTTCATTTAATTAATTTTACGTGTGCCTTTAAATATTAAATATTAATATATTTAACCTTATACTGTTCATTAAACCTTCTCATATTTAATTAAAGTGACAAAATATGTCATCTAGAACTCTAAAGGGTTGATTGGTATAAAGTTACATGGCTTATAATAGGTAGAAAAAGTGATATAGTGACAGAGTTTCTCTTCACTTTGGCAACACTTTTAAGGTATGAAAAATTTGAATAAAGTGTCACTTTAAAGACAAATGAATGCAGTTGTTCTTATTACCTTAAATCTAATTAAAATATTAAATATACAATCTATATAATCTTCACCTAATTTAATAATCTGTAGAATATTTATATAATTTCTAATGAATTAAATCATTATCCTATGAATAATCAATTGTAACTTTTTTCAATTTCTGATCGTATACATTTTTACCTAAAATATAATAAATTTAATTCTTATCCAAGAGATTATAATTAATATAATAATCATCAGCCAATGTGTATAATCTATGAAATCTTTACTTATATTATAATCAATATAATTATTTCCCATTAAATTCGAAACGTAAATATTAAATTCTCTTTTTAGGTACCTACATAGGGATAGCATGTACCTACACAGGGAGAGCATGTACCTACACAGGGATAGCATGTACCTACACAGGGATAGCATGTACCTACACAGGGATAGCATGTATCTACACAGGGATAGCATGTACCTACACAGGGATAGCATGTACCTACACAGGGATAGCATGTACCTACACAGGGATAGCATGTATCTACACAGGGATAGCATGTACCTACACAGGGATAGCATGTACGGGATAAAAAGACTCGCTGCAGCAGATTTAAATACCGTTCTGATGGGGTAATTAACCGCACGGAAACCAGTCATTCACTTGTGATCAAAAAGAACATAAGGAAAAACTAACCAGTTAGTTCTATGCCAGTGTACCATCAGTCTGATAAGTTCTGTGTGTATCTACCATCAGTCTAATAAGTTCTGTGTATATCTACCATCAGTCTGATAAGTTCTGTGTGTATCTACCATCAGTCTAATAAGTTCTGTGTATATCTACCATCAGTCTAATAAGTTCTGTGTGTATCTACCATCAGTCTAATAAGTTCTGTGTTTATCTACCATCAGTCTAATAAGTTCTGTGTTTATCTACCATCAGTCTAATAAGTTCTGTGTGTATCTACCATCAGTCTAATAAGTTCTGTGTTTATCTACCGTCAGTCTGATAAGTTCTGTGTATATCTACCATCAGTCTGATAAGTTCTGTGTGTATCTACCATCAGTCTAATAAGTTCTGTGTTTATCTACCATCAGTCTAATAAGTTCTGTGTATATCTACCATCAGTCTGATAAGTTCTGTGTGTATCTACCATCAGTCTAATAAGTTCTGTGTATATCTACCATCAGTCTAATAAGTTCTGTGTGTATCTACCATCAGTCTAATAAGTTCTGTGTTTATCTACCATCAGTCTAATAAGTTCTGTGTATATCTACCATCAGTCTAATAAGTTCTGTGTATATCTACCATCAGTCTAATAAGTTTTGTGTGTATCTACCATCAGTCTAATAAGTTCTGTGTATATCTACCATCAGTCTAATAAGTTCTGTGTGTATCTACCATCAGTCTAATAAGTTCTGTGTTTATCTACCATCAGTCTAATAAGTTCTGTGTTTATCTACCATCAGTCTAATAAGTTCTGTGTGTATCTACCATCAGTCTAATAAGTTCTGTGTTTATCTACCGTCAGTCTGATAAGTTCTGTGTATATCTACCATCAGTCTGATAAGTTCTGTGTGTATCTACCATCAGTCTAATAAGTTCTGTGTTTATCTACCATCAGTCTAATAAGTTCTGTGTATATCTACCATCAGTCTAATAAGTTCTGTGTATATCTACCATCAGTCTAATAAGTTCTGTGTATATCTACCATCAGTCTAATAAGTTCTGTGTATATCTACCATCAGTCTGATAAGTTCTGTGTGTATCTACCATCAGTCTAATAAGTTCTGTGTATATCTACCATCAGTCTAATAAGTTCTGTGTGTATCTACAATCAGTCTAATAAGCTCTGTGTGTATCTACCATCAGTCTAATAAGTTCTGTGTATATCTACCATCAGTCTAATAAGTTCTGTGTGTATCTACAATCAGTCTAATAAGCTCTGTGTGTATCTACCATCAGTCTAATAAGTTCTGTGTATATCTACCATCAGTCTAATAAGTTCTGTGTATATCTACCATCAGTCTAATAAGTTCTGTGTGTATCTACCATCAGTCTAATAAGTTCTGTGTCTATCTACCATCAGTCTAATAAGCTCTGTGTGTATCTACCATCAGTCTAATAAGTTCTGTGTATATCTACCATCAGTCTAATAAGTTCTGTGTATATCTACCATCAGTCTAATAAGTTCTGTGTATATCTACCATCAGTCTAATAAGTTCTGTGTATATCTACCATCAGTCTAATAAGTTCTGTGTGTATCTACAATCAGTCTAATAAGCTCTGTGTGTATCTACCATCAGTCTAATAAGTTCTGTGTATATCTACCATCAGTCTAATAAGTTCTGTGTATATCTACCATCAGTCTAATAAGTTCTGTGTGTATCTACCATCAGTCTAATAAGTTCTGTGTCTATCTACCATCAGTCTAATAAGTTCTGTGTATATCTACCATCAGACTAATAAGTTCTGTGTATATCCAGTACAGGTAGTGCTAGTTCCCAGCACTGCAGTACAGGTAGTGCTAGTTCCCAGCACTGCAGTACAGGTAGTGCTAGTTCCCAGCACTGCAGTACAGGTAGTGCTAGTTCCCAGCACTGCAGTACAGGTAGTGCTAGTTCCCAGCACTGCTGTACAGGTAGTGCTAGTTCCCAGCACTGCAGTACAGGTAGTGCTAGTTCCCAGCTCTGCAGTACAGGTAGTGCTAGTTCCCAGCACTGCAGTACAGGTAGTGCTAGTTCCCAGCACTGCTGTACAGGTAGTGCTAGTTCCCAGCACTGCAGTACAGGTAGTGCTAGTTCCCAGCTCTGCAGTACATGTAGTGCTAGTTCCCAGCACTGCAGTACACGTAGAGCTAGTTCCCAGCACTGCAGATAAATGGCGTGCTTCTCAGATGCGTTTAGAAGAGACAAAATTAACTGCAAATCAATAAGGGTCAAGGCGCGTGTGGACTCACAATTATCCTGATTGAAAACTAACTTTAGTATTACTATTTAGTTGGATTCTTTCATTCTACATCGGTAGCTGTCAGGTTTAAATAATATACAGTGGTAATTAGTTGAAACGGCTAACAGGGTAAATATGCCTAATTGGTGAACGGGTTCGTGAAAAACAACCGAAATATATCTTACAATATTGGTGTTTCCAAATATATTTGATAAAAAATAGACCAGTATTAATCCTCTAAGGTCCTACCAATAATATATCACTGGGTACATTCTTATCGACTAGAATAAACCAAAAGCAGTCGATGGTGTTATATCCCCCCCCCTCTCCCTTTACACAGAAGGTGGTAATTTCGTTAGATATTCTCGCTACGTTTGAGTTACAATCCGACTAAGGACTTGGCAATCTTGGGGTATTAGTGAAATACGTGGTCAGTGTAACTAATGAAACGCTACCGTTAGATCGCAAGCATCTGCATTGCTCTCATCCAAATGCGACGAGGAAGACCAGTTCCGACCAGAGAAAGAATCTCGTGATTAGCGAAACAGACTTCATGTAGATTTTATAATGGCATAAATCGGTATGATATTGTACGTACTATTACTTGGATTATGTAGCACTGATACGTATCACCTCTTCAATCGATATACTTGCATAGTAATGGTATACTTGATACCGATTGTAAATGGTATCCACGATACAGGCCAAATTAAAATAGCCGGTGACAGCCATTTTAGAGAGGATTGGCCAAATGGTGACCAGTATATCCTGATAAATTTCTCAGGATATTTCAGACGCTAGCAGATTTTTCTCCCGAGTAAATTCCATCAGAAATTCGCCGAGGAGAATTTTAATAGCTTCAAAAATTTCTGCAACATGACGAGAATTTTGTAATGGGGATCGTTAGTGTAATTGAATTTTGGCACTTATGTTGCAGTTTGCTGCGTGTTCGGCTGGATATTAATGTACATTTAATGTCTTATTAGGACTTTATTGCTCATTACTGGTGTCGTAAAAGTATTATAATTAAATACACTTCTGAAACACAGACAACATTAGCTTTATTGGTAATTAGTTCTCTTTTTAATCAATACAGTGCGTAAGAACAGCCTAATCAATGTAAGGAAAATGAACTACACTCAAGTTTATGGTACTCCAAGATGAGAAAAAGTTATTGAAAGCACCTAAGCAAATTCAGATATTAAACGAGTTTAATATTCTGACTTGTCCCATATAGCTGTACTTTTATGTGCTCAGATCATTGGAGCAATGCTCACGTATTTATTTTAGTGCACGGCTGTAAAAATGACACTCAATAGCTTCTATTTATCAGGAGTAAACACAAAGGAATTCTGGCGTCTCTTTGAAAGTGACTGAAGACTCCCTATCTTCTCAAGATTGAAGTCAAAGGCCACGAAAGCCGCAATCCATCTTCGTCTCCAAGTCCCTTCTGAACTAACTTTAATTTGACCTCAGCCGACTTCATTACTCTCCAGTGTTTGAGGAGCATCCAAGTTGCTGCTGCTGCTGCTGCAGTTCCAACCGACACACATAAGGCAAATAAAAGAAGACGCGGCGTCATCGACTACCTTTTGTTTTATTTGCTGCTCTAAAACTGGAGTGGAGTGCCAATAAAAGCCAATGATGGACTATAATAAAGTTTCCTAATCAATTTGCTTGCTTTTGTTGCTCTCCGATGTCTACTTTAGTAAATTAGCTTCGGACTAACAAAGGGCCAGTAAAGATTCCAATGCTCAGGTCTCAGCCTCCTGATTTGTGAGATGGTAAACTTCATGCCTGATTTGTGAGCCATTCGACCGCCTCCTTCGGCCTGATTTAGATCTTAAGTAAACCAATTGGGGGCCAACATCATTAGTGAGCTAAGTGCGATGTAGAACTACATCATTAGTGAGCTAAGTGCGATGTAGAACTACATCATTAGTGAGCTAAGTGCGATGTAGAACTACATCATTAGTGAGCTAAGTGCGATGTAGATCATTAGTGAGCTAAGTGTGATGTACATCATTAGTGAACTAAGTGTGATGTACATCATTAGTGAGCTAAGTGCGATGTAGATCATTAGTGAGCTAAGTGCGATGTAGATCATTAGTGAGCTAAGTGCGATGTAGATCATTAGTGAGCTAAGTGTGATGTACATCATTAGTGAGCTAAATGTGATGTACATCATTAGTGAGCTAAGTGTGATGTACATCATTAGTGAGCTAAGTGCGATGTACATCATTAGTGAGCTAAGTGCGATGTACATCATTAGTGAGCTAAGTGCAATGTACATCATTAGTGAGCTAAGTGCGATGTACATCATTAGTGAGCTAAATGCAATGTCATACAGTACAACATTAGTGAGCTAAGTGCAATGTCGTACAGTACAACATTAGTGAGCTAAGTGCAATGTCATACAGTACAACATTAGTGAGCTAAGTGCAATGTCATACAGTACAACATTAGTGAGCTAAGTGCAATGTACATCATTAGTGAGCTAAGTGCAAAAATGAAGAAAATTCACAATAGGCACATCGTCTGTTATTGTCCATTACGTTAAATATTGATGGTATTTTATCGTAAAATCATCTGAATTTTCATCAAATATGTCCGACGATAGACTACCTAAATATTTTAAATCTTTCATAAATTATCATTAGATTTTAGTCTAATAATGTATCGTCGTAGATAAGTTATCTTCATATCTTCGATTATATTAAATTATTGAAATTAGAAGATTGGTGATGATAATTTTCAACTGGGTTGATTGATTTTGTTTTATCCTCGTGTAAATAAATTGCCTGAAGTATGCTAAGTACACTAGTGTTCTTTGATTAGCAGATACCATACTAATCACTTATAGAATTTTCTTTTCTTTTCAAAATTTTATACTCGGGGGAAATATGATTATTTTTTTTTCCAATTAAATTTTTTGCATGAATTTCATTTTATAAAATTTTATTTTGACAGTTGAATTGAAATTTAAAAAAATGAGTTTGGCAATCTTTGCAATTATCATGATAGCAAATTATGGTGGGGCCATCGAAGATTAAGAGGGGAACCCCTTTTAATCTTCTATGGCCCTACTATAATATATTAAATATGATGTAATTGGATATTGGATTAAATTAGAATTGTTTGAATACGAATTAATAGTTATTTAATTAATATTAAATGAAAAATATTGAATTAGTACTGAAAATGAATTAGTATATTAAAGTAGCATTCAATACGACATATTTAATAATTATTTTTACATTTTTAGTGCTATTTTTGCATATGAATTCGTTCAATTAAATATGAAATATCATAGAAGTGTTAAATATGACTTTAGAATTGCTTATGATTTACAGTTCCCATCAACCCCTGTGCCTACATCAGAGTTGTTTCTATTTCCCGTTTTAGAACCAATATCCTGTAGATATTTTCTTTCTTTTCTCTAACTTTTAGGGGTAACTGAAGAGAAAAAGTGAAAAGAAAACTGAGAAGTTAGGGGGTACTGAAGAAAGTTAACAATGGGGATATATTATACTATATGGACATGATAATCTATACTAATAATTTCCTTAGTGTGTTTATTTATTTGGTGTCCGCTTTTACACGATAGGTATTAAACATGAAGAATGTAACAATGATACGCACGGGAATATATTGACTTGATATTTAAATATCCTGTATTTATTCACTTTTTAAATTGATTTAATCTATAAAATAAATTAGACTATGGAGAAAATCTAATTTTAAGTAAATTAATCAAAAGTAACGTAATAATGGGAAATAAATTGGCAGAGATGATGACCCGTTATTTTTAACGGGAAAGTACACTAGTTGTGTTATATAACTTAAATTATATTGTATTGTGTTCAATGTATTATACAGTAAGTCAAACAAAAAAGTAAAATCGAGTTTAAATCTGAATAAGTTTGCTATAAAGTATAAATAAAAATATATTTAAGTAGTTGTCCGTATCTCTAATACAAGTTTTCAGTTATTGTATTTTTTCCTCGGAAAACTTAGTAAATTTTATAAATTATATGTGAGAATTTCTCAGCATAAGGGAATATCCTTTAGAACTAATAACCCCTATAGCTCTCCACCATATAGTGAAATTCGTAACCTTTCTTTTGATTCGGATCGCCCAATTAAAGCAAGAAAATGTCAAAATTTTGCAAACTTCAAACCAGTGTGATATTCGTTAATTGGAATCTATATACATTCATAAGCAGTCTCCATCGCTCAATGAACAAGCGAGTTCATTTTAACTTAGCTATTTTGGGTTAATTATTATTTTTCCATGATTTTTTCTTCTTTTTTTGTATTATTTGTTAATTCCTGAGATGACTTTATTATTTTTGGAATCCAATATACTTCTTATTTCTACTTAGTTTGCTTAGAATTAGTCAAAATTAGGATATTGATAATGAATATTGATTTATTCGAAAGCTCTAAAATAATAAAAACTTTTTTCGCTGTGTCACTCGCTCTTCATTTCATAAATTTAATACAAGATTTTATATCATTAATTCATCACAAGTGGTGAGTCGGTGGCCAAAATAATATCGCGTCATGCGGGACGCTAAAATCCTTATTTTGGGTCACGTGACTGGCAAACTAGCGTCAGTTTAATGGAGAAATGATATAACTGAAACAAAATTTACTGGAGAAATGATATAACTGAAACAAAATAAGGTTTTACTCCGTCTTCCTTAGCGTCCTGCAATCGCTGCAACATTTCCTCTCTCCAGAGTAGTTTATCATAACTCTATGATTCATTATTATGCTTGCCAATTCTAATGAATTTTGTTAAACATGAATTTGCAAGCATAATAATGAATAAATAATATTAAAACCTTTTATTGAAGATACGGACAAACTACATAAATGTATTTCTGTTTATAGCAAGCTTGTTTATTTTTTAAATCGAGTGTTCTCTTTTGTGAGACTTACTGTAGGCTATGATATGCATTATTTTGTGTTACAGTGCATCACTAGTGTATTTTCCCGTTAAAAATAACGTTAAAAAATTTAATTTAGTTATTGAAACTATTTATTGAACATACAATCAGAATTTTTTTCATTATATTTTTCTGCAGGTGAATTGTTGAAAATCGCGGAAGGTAAATTCCTCCGCGGAAAGTTCCACCAGGTAGATTCCACAGTGGAAGATTCCACCAATTTAATTTAAAAAAGTCACTCACATATGTTATCTAAGATTGAGTGGAATGATGCCATAAAATGTTAAATCTACATACAAGGTTAGGTTAGCGGTTCAGTTGTGGGCAGGAGGGGGGTGTGGGGGAGAGGTTCATCTCCCGATGATGTTCGATAGTGAAAAATGTGTACTCTTAGCAATGTAGGTATAATAAATGCAATCATTATTTTCACCATGAATGATATTTATAACCTAAACTTATAATTTACTCAACCATTAAACTAATAAAATGTAATCTGGTTCCTACTAAAATCACAATTATTTAAAGATCAATCAAATACTTAAATTTATAATGAAATCCATTATTATGCAGAGGAATTTTCCATGGTGGAATTTTCTTCGGTGAAATTTCCTGCAGGATAATTTACCTAGAACCGTTATAAATAGTGTAGTAGATATATTACTAAGAATATCAATTAATAAAATCATAGTTATACAAAAGAAATTTAAACATACCATGAAAAAATATCGTTAGGGTAAGCTCTTAATTATCGGACAGTACTACATTTTCGGACACGTAAGAAAAAACGATATAATAATAATTATTTAATTTTTATTTTTGTTGGTATCCATGATACCTGCAGGTATCATTACTTCATATATCGAAGTTATAAGAGAAAGGGAAATGATATTATATTTTCCTTTCTTAAATTATTATCGGTGATCGTTGGCCTTGATCTGGTGATTAGCTATAATCACCAGATCCCATTATATTATAATATATATAAAAAGAAACAGATCCCATAGATCTACGACAATGAGACAGTCGACCAAAATACAATCATAATTTATCATATATTATTAGAAACTCTATTTTTCTATCGTTTTTCGTCGGACATACCATAAAAAATACCTGACATTAATGTCTGAAAATATTATATTATTACGATTAACAATCGTCTTTCGTCGGACATACCAGAAAAAATACCTGACATTATAATGTCTGAAAATATTATATTAATTAATACGATCAATATTTACCGGCATTCTGCCGATAATAAATTTTTCGATTGGTTGTACCTACCTTTTCAATTGATCATAACTTCTTACGGACACTAATAATGAAATTGACTACAGTCATTTGAATCTTGGTCTACTATAATGAATAAGTCAGTATTGATGCTTTCACGGCCAAATTAGCAATAACTCGCTTTAGTTTATTGATATGTCTTTGTTAAAATGGGACAGTGTTCGATATATGAGAGCATTTGGCTCTTTGTTTGAAGCTAATTAGGTAATTATTATGGATATATAATGAATAATTATTTTACATTATATTGTACTTAATAATTCAAATTTCAAGACTAAAAGAGTGAACTCTTAATCTCAGGCGTTGAGAATTTAATTATTTATTTTAATTTATTTTACTTAATCTATATTGACATTTCAGTTCGGCAGCCATTGTTTTGGATGACTTAATTTAGACAGGTCTGGAATGAAACCAAAGCGTTATGCAAAATTTCCAAGGTTGCTTCGGCAAATGCTTGTCTAATTATGTTTTTCAACTCACTGATATCCTGGGCTAGTATGATAAACTCTATATAAAGAGTATTTTCTTCAAAGAAAATGCGGTGTTCATGTCGCCATCTGAACCTGAAATCAACCTTTTTGGAAACTTCTCATTCAGCCACTGTCCGACAGTTTTGAACCAATGAGGTGGGCCTTCTTCATCTCACATAAGAAAAAAGATTAATTTGAGTTAGGTAAGATTGAAAATGCAGGCCAAAAGTCAAACTGGAGTGAATAGAGTTAATTTTCACCATCAACATTTGCATCAATGAAATCTGGGCCAAAAATTCCCCCATTGCATGAGGTCACACACAGTTGCTAGAGGTGAATGAAGTGAATTCTCTGCAACGTTTTTTTTTTAAATATTTTTCTGTTTTTATAGATCATAATGGCTCGTAACCTGTGCCAACATCCATTGTACGAGTAATGTATGTGACTGATTTCTCAGAAGTTCTCCTTAATAACTATTTTTAGACTAATCTAATATTATGCATGGTAGTGACATTTCAAATTAAATTTATGAAGAGTATAAACCATGAAGGTTCACCCACACACATCCATTCCTGTTTTATACATTACTGTATCAATAGAAAACTTGTCATCTAACTCAAACAAATTACCTTACATTGAATCTTTAATTTATCGCTCTTTAGTCAAGGAGTCGTAAAAGTAATACCTATGGACATTAAATTACGTCATTTCACTACATTATGCGCTGTACACACGTAGGGTTTTTTAAAATCTTTCCGCCAGACTTTTTGCTAGGCTCCTCCTACTTTTTCCACAAGAATAAAGAAAAAACGATATAACTATTATTTATTTTAGTTAGTTTCCATGATACCTGCAGGTATCATGGATACCAACTAAAATAAATAATAATTGTATCGTTTTTCTTATATTCTCGTGGAAAAAGTAGGAGGAGCTTAGCAAAAAGTCTGGTGGGAAGACATAAAAACCCTACGTGTGTACGGCCCTTTATGCCCTGAACTGACCATCATAATTTAGTACATCATTACCTCTGTGTCCATTGTATGAGACGGACTAGTTCCAGAAACACGCGGCAACGAAATGAAGCTAGGTGCTAATTTTCTCGTCACGGCAACGGTCTTTGTCTTTGGTTTCGGAATAACTTCTTCACAGAAAGATAGTTGTAATGAGGCATTCCAAAAATCTTTACCGCAATTTCTATTGGATTATTCCAATTTTTATAATTATGAAAGAATTACCATCTTGCTAGAGGATAGTCGCAAAGGTGAGGTTTTAAATTCAGTTTTGGAGCGCTTTACAATATAGGGTGAAAAATACATAACTGGATATTTGCTAATGTCCATTGAAGTTTATGTGATAAAGCTGCCTTCAGTAAATTTCTCAATTTCATTTTTTAAATGTAATTTGCTTGAAAAATATTCGGAAGCAGATCAATATTCACGAAGTTTGATTTCATTTAGTATCGCTCATTGTTTTATTACGTATTATGTCCATTATTCTCAATCAAAATTTTGAAACTTTTTTTTTATAAATTTTCAATCTATTTTTGTCAGGTAAGCATGAATTTTTTGTTTCACTCTGTTAAGTTAATCTTAAGGTCCCGATCCTGATTTGGTAATTTCTACGTCTTCTGCTTATAAACTACGTTATTCATTTGAATTACTATTCTATTAGATGATGATATGCTGAAGCTACCTGGTGTTTATTCCTATCGATTAACTTCGACTGTGTACATGAATATGGACTCGCATCTGTCACAGACACTCAGTACCTTGATGGAAAAGAACATGAGGAATTCACTGATTGTGGTGTGGAGTTGTGTAGAACGTCGAATTGAGGAGGTGTGTATAATTAATGTCCTTCTAAAATTTAATTATATTGCATTAATGTGAAAAGTGTAATAATTTAGGCTGTCAAGTCGAATACGAAATTATAAGGAAGATACTTACACTTATTTTCCATTCGATTTTGGTCTGGATTCATGTTCCCAAAATAAAAAAATATATTTTCACTTTTAAAAATTTCAGATGTTATAACATTCAGCATAAATAATTGATGATATTTTTCGTAAAACAGATTCAAGAATTGCAAAGGGTTCATTACAAAAATCTCAAGATGTTAGTGGTGGATTGCTCGAGTCTACACAATTTGAGAAAGATTTTCCTACCTATTGACAACAAGGTAAATTGATTTTATTCCAATGTATCATATTAAATATATTGCAGTGAAATGTTGTAGCATTTAACAAGTTTGTGAGCAGTTGCAAATCAGCAATGAATATTATTGAAGATATAGTAAGTGTCCTGAATTTGTATGATCCTAAAATTGAGAGTCAATCTCGAAATTGCAAAAGGCACGTAAGGGTAGGAATCATGGTTACCACTGATTGGGTGGAAGTTTCGCATTTTTGGGGAAATTGCACTCTGCTTGAGGGAATCGAGGGGAATTACTTAACTAGAGTATCTAGGTACCTAGATTCTCTCTTTATATATTATAGGATAGTAGGTACAAGTTAGGCGGCCAGATACTCTAGTTGGGTAGGTAAAAGTAAAATACCTATACACACTACTAACTAGTTCGATAGATACTACTTAGGTACCTAGGAACACTAGTTAGGTAATTTAAATTTATGAACCTAGATGCACTAGTGAGGTGTACTGAACCCTTAGTTAGGTACCTACGTACACTAGTTGGGAGTTACAAGTGAAGTAGGGTCAAGCAGGTAAATTGCGGCACACTAACTAACTGCGGCCTCTAACAACAGAAACATCATAGCTTCAAAACACACGTTAAAAACTTAAATTAATAAACTATAGCGTGCACTTTTGATAGCTATGCAACATTTTAATGTAATTTTGGTTTAGAATGTTTTAGAGTCTTGAGAGGGCTTCAATTAAAAATTGAAGGGCCGCAATTTACCTGCATGATCCTACCTTATAAACGCACAACCGAACCTAGCGTACTGTCGAGATTTCCACGATCGGAAATTCGCGCACACGGCACTACGCCATCTCGAGATTGACACGCAATTTCTGAAATCTAAAAACTAGCAGCGCAATTTGAAGGTAGCGCAAATTGGTTCATTACGCAGAACCCTTACCTACACTATATTAGAAACGCTACTAAAGGCCTTGTTACACGGTGCGAGTTACTGTCGTGACAGTGAACAGCAGCTGTCCCACTGTACTCGCATGCCAGTAGCACGACTCGCCTCACCCGGTCACACAAGTGCGAGCTGATGGCTTGAAAATAGGCGGTTACTGAACGTGTATTATAATATTTATTCAATAAATAAATAACTTTTTATAATTAATATTTTTATTAATTTAATTAATATTTTTATTAATTTAATTAATATTTTTATTAATTTGATTAATATTTTTATAAATTCTATTAACAATTTATTAATCTAATTAATAATTTTATTAAATTAATCAACAATTTATTAATTTATTTAATAATTAATATTTTATTAATTCAATTAACATTTTATTAATTAATTTAACTTTTATTTAATTCGATTACTATTAAAAACCTAGGTATATCTGCATGACGTATGAGTTACTGTTATGTTGCAACATCCGAGTTTCGCAGGCGAGTGGCTGGCTCGCCCATGTGTGGCGAGTAAAAACAATTTTTTTTGTAGTAACTCGCATGCGAGTTACTAACCTCCTGCACACGACAGTTACTCGACTGATGCGGTCACACTGTGCGAGTAGATGGACTACAGTTACTCGCTAGGCCAACTTGCACGTTTACTCGCACCGTGTAACAGGGCCTTTTCAGATATGAATTAATAAGACTTATCATTGACATTTTAGAAAAAAATTAAGTTACTGGTTGGAAGGTTAATTTTATTATTATTTAATAACCGATGGAACGCAAGCATTAATAGCAATTCTGTTCTAAAATTATTATCATTTGATATTACTATTTTACAATTTTATTCTCATTAACCTATAGTTTATTAAAAATAGGGTCAAGCAGGTAAATTGCGGCACACTAACTAACTGCGGCCTCTAACAACCGAAACATCATATAGTTTCAAAACACTTGTTAAAAACTTGAATTAATAAACTATAGCGTGTATTTCGCTTTTTTTGGTAGGTATGCAACATACTAATGTAATTTTGGTTCAGAATGTTTTAGAGACTCTCTTGAGAGGGCTGCAATTTACCTGCATGACCCTATCTGAAGAACAGTCCATGCATTTAAAAGTTATTAAATACATATCAAAAATTTAACTCATTAATTTAGGGGCTAGTTTTCAAAAATAAGCTTAATTTGTTATTTACTCATCCATTATTGGTAAAGACAAGAATAACAATCTATTAAATAGAATATAACGAGTAAATATAAGAAATAAATGTTACTCACTGCACAAGGAGGACGGGGCACACCGGGGGAGAAATTTATGAGAAGCTAGGCAACAATCTTTGCCGCGCTTGAACTGTGCGTACATGTTTATTATATTTACTACTAACTTTTTACCCTATGAAAATAAGTACATCTTGCAGTTCCATGGTGCGCCATAATTTATAGAGTTTAATCACTGAAATAACCAATCACGAGAGTGCGTGACTACGACACATGTGAACCACACATCACTCACCCTGAAATTTAACTGAATTTGAATTACTTGTGCATACCATTCTTTGGGGGCGAGGAGGGTCTCGAAAATTTTGGCTTCGTTCAATAAATAAAAACTTATCAGTTAGATGAACCGGGTGGCGTGCTGCCCTACGAACCCCTCTGACAGATTAGTAAACAATCATGAAGTGTGCAGTACAACAAACTAGCAGATTCAACACTCTAGTGGCCCTTTTTGTTGAGAGTTTCAAATTAATCTTCATTTATATATAAATATATGAAGATTACTTTGAAAAGTCAGCATCCAAATCAGTTTACAATAAGTTAAATTTATTGATATTTTTCAATGTAAGCTGGTTGCAATCCTACCGTCATTGCAGACGGTAGGATTAAGTTGGGGAGCGGAAGATGCAAAACAATTTTCTAATACTTATAATTCCTAATGATTTTTCTTTTTCCGTAGATAATATTTTTACAATTTGCTAATACATCAAGCCACTCTCAGCTCCATCTATGGGAAACTTATAGCGTTAATAACATCTCATCGGAAATAATCACCAACAAACTTGGAATGTGGGTGAGTCTTCAAATTATTTCTGTTAAAGGCACGTAAGGGTAATAATCAGGGTTACCACTGATTGGGTGGTTGACCATGGAATGATTCATACGTATGTAAAACTATTAATAAAGTTGTTATTATTTCCTAGATAGTTTCACTGCGAGGTTGTCGGTACTTCGAGTTTGTCTCTTGGTTTTCACTATTTTTTAAAATTTAGATTTTTTAGATAGATTATAAATAAATATCAAAGGTACTCAGAAACAAAGTATTTAGTTTTAGCTATTTTGTATTCATACTTAGTTGTTGATGCAAAAGTCATTGAAATCGACATGAGATGCCTCCACAGTCTTTAGTTAAATCTAGATATTTTCACTAAACCTAAATTTCAAATACAAAATTATCAACTAACTGACCTATCATTCACAGGACCTAGTACAAGGTTTGAAGGCTGAAAAAGAGGAATATGTCAAAAGGAGACTAAACTTACAAGGAGTAACTCTTCGGTGTAGGATGGAGGTGAGTGAATTTACAAACATCGTAAAGTTCAATTTCAGACACACAATATAGAATACCATACAGTTATTTGATTATTGCAGGGCAATGGAGTGGCTAACTCCATTCGGCAAGATGAAGAAGGAGTGTGGCATGCAGAAGGATTGTTCAAAGAATCAATGGACATTTTTGGAAAACTCTATAATTATAGGTTGAGTATATAGTTATAGTAGATTTTATGAATATTCGGTAAAATATATCAGTTCAAAGTAAGTTATTTTATAAGGTATTTTGTCCAAACCGTCGTAATTTTAACTACCATAAATTTACAATATTATATTTACATTATTCGTGTTTTCAATAATTTAATCTTATTTTGCTTCATCATATTTTTTTAGATATGAGCAAATGAAAAAGCTGTTGCAAACTTAATGACTAAATACATTGATCATTTGGAATAAGAATCCCTTTTCCCTAGAAATTCTAGCTGTTCCTGGAGTGCGTCATCTACCAGGCAATGGGGAGCTCTAACGGAGAATGGTACCTGGACAGGTCTGGTTGGTGATTTGGTGGCAGGAAAAGGGGATATCGTTGCGGCCAATTTGGCACAGACGGTTGAGAGGAATGAGGTGATCGATTATTTGATTCCACAGGGTTATAACGAGTGAGTCTGAAGAAGCTTAAATTTTATTAACTTGCATTAAAAGTCAATTAAAACTTCATATTACTTCGAGAATGATATTTGAAGTAAATCTTCACGAAAAGATAAAAATAAAAAGGGAGGTTTATTATATTAACTTATTCAAAATTGAATTAAAATCGTCAGTGTCATAGCATACATAGACACAATAATGGAAAACCAACCCTCCTTTTCCCATATCCTCTGTTGAATTGGTTCTAGTCCTCTTCTTAGAATAAGATTTCAAAGAATTTTCTATTAACCTACGAAATGTTCATCTTTCATCAGATTTATGCTAATAATGAAAAGAATTCCACCAATTCAAAGCCCATCAGAGACTTACCTCAAAGAGTTCAGCTTACTGGCTTGGCTTCTCATTCTAGTAATGATGTCAGCTATTCCTGTCGTATACTTCTTCACAGTCAGACATTGTCCTCATGAATTGTACAACATGACTATAGGAGAATGTCTTCTATTTTCAACTGCGGCCTTCTGTTCACAAAGTAAATATAAACTACAGTGAAACTCCTGAGTTTTGAAGTATTGGTTCTTTCATAACTCAAAGCCACTTCATATCTCGGGTGCACTATATACTATGTAGTTTTCTATGACTAAAATCTTTAGAAACTATGGTCATTGACGGATAACTATGACGCATTTCTTGACATATATTTTTTATTTAATTTAAAAATGGAAAATTATACCATAACTCAAGAGCATTTTTATAATTCAGGTCCTTCTTTACTCGAGTACTTCATAACTCAGGAATTTTACTGTAGTTAGATAGTTCCGGTGGGACATGTGAAAACTGTGAGGGGATTTTCACCTAAAATGTCAGAGTCCCACCAAAGAGAAATTTTAAATAAGTACTAAATCAATTTTTTGAATCTCAGGTAGTCCAAAAGTATCATCATCGCTGAGCGGTCGACTAGTTTTCACATCCATGTTTATCTTCACAATCCTCATCAACACTTTCTACACAAGTCTCCTCTATTCGAACTTGGCGGTAAAAAAAACACGTTTGCCATTCAATGGAATTCAAGAAGTTCTTGATGAAGGGACCTACAATTTTGGACTTGTTAAAGGATGGGCTGTAACCAATACTGCCAAAGTGAGTTGAACCCTATTTTTTTACAGTTGATTGTAGGTAACACATCAACATTTGTCAGAGGAGACTTACCGGCCACTTCCAGGTGATGGCTATTAACAGTTCAAAATTGGCTAATTTTTTATGTGATTTTTCATCTAATCAACCCTCAGTAATTACTTTATGTCTCATCATTAAAACTATAGTAATTTATGTACTTCGTCATCTAATTTTCCACTTCGCTCGACAGTTAAGTAAACGTAAAGAAATAAAAGGACTGTGGGAGAATGTCCAGAAAAATGGTGGAATTTTGAACAATTTCGAAGAAGCTATGGACCGAGTAAGTACGAAACCAGAGAAAGTTATGGTACGACCATAGATGATTAGGTTTGGTCCGTACTAATTCTTCTATTAATTCATCACATATATTTATGTGGCTTTAGCTTTGTTTTCTTATAAAGTTAAAGCTTTTTTTTCTTACCATTATATTTTTCTAGGTAATGAAAGAAAATCTTCTTGTGTACGTTTCTCATGGGCATTTAATTCGACTGGAGACTGAGTTCAAAGGACAGTACACAGTGCTGCCCTTTGCAAAGTTCCGTTACATTTCTGGTTATGCTCTTCAGAAAAATTCGCCATACTACGATGTATTCAACCATGGGTAAGTTGACATTAATTTGATGGATAATAAGAATTTTTAGATTTAAAAAAAGACAATATTTTTTTCAGAAAAACATGAAATTGAATATGAAATAAATGTTATTATATATAGGTATTCAGATAGTGACAGCGAAGATTCATATTAGACGTATGAAATCGATAAATATGCCGTGGATTGACTTTAACAAAACTTTTCCATTTTTCAGGATGCTCAAGTTCCATACGGGTGGTATTTTCTTCTACCTCAAGAGGAAGTGGAATAAGTACAAAATCCCTGTCGAATTTGACACTCCGAGAGCTATCGAAATGACTCAAGTTAAACCTATCTTTGATTTTTTTAAAGTAATGGCTTTGACATCGTTGCTAACAATGATAATAGAGATTATATTGAGTAAATCAATAGGGAAAATATACAAAAATAGAGCAACCAAATTTTACACATGCAGTTGAACCAGGGGAATTAGGGACACCTCACAAAAGGTATGAAAAATTGATATAGTTTAGAATGAAAAATTAAAATTCTCATCGGGTATCGAAAGCTTGCTTTTCAAAATTTATGGAGGAAGAAAATTATTTCTTCGAAATAATTCAAAGATTTATACCATTAGTATCTGTAGACTACATTACCAAAATTTTGCTAACAATTTATCAAGTTTCCATTAAAATTTCAGTTACATTTAGTAGTGTAGGTTTGTTATTGGGAAATAATAAATGGTTATACAGGGTCGTGCAGCTAAATTGGGACTAACTTTAACAGCACATATCTTCCGTAATTTCTAACCTATGATTAAATTCTTTTTAACAGACAATCTTTAAGCCCTTTGCTATAATATTTCAGATTAAGATCTAGCATATTTCGCTAAAATATGGTGGAATTAGCGCGAAGAACGACCATATGTGAAATGAGACGCGTCGGGAACTCTGTTTCAGACATTATTAAGAGCACTGGCTATGCGAAATCGACTGTTTATTGAGTTGTTGCTGCTTTTGATGCCTAGGGTAAAGTTCAGAGAAGTCGACACAGTCCCTGCAGTGATCGAAAGAGAACCAAAACATTCCTTTCTGGGCTGAAAAAAACGTTGAAGTCAGACCCGTAGCACCATCATCAGGGCAGTCAAGGAAGACCTTGGTATGAAGGAGAGTCCGTAAACTCCTAACTACCCGCTCCAGAGCCCTCAGAGCTGAAAGATGCCCAAAGCTTCTGAACCATATGAAACACAAAGGAGGACATGTCCGCGTTTTTGTTCGTTGTTGATGAGATTGCAAATCGCCAGAACACTCGGTAGTTGCCTTCGATCGTTTAGAAGTTCCTCCTGTGATGCAGAGCAAAAATCCCGCTTCTGTGATGGTTTTTGCAGCCGTCGCAAGTGATGGTAAGGTGATACCTCCTCATTTCATCAAAGCGGGCCTTAAAATCAACACAGCGGAGTACTTGAAAATTCTGAAAGATGTTTTGATGCCGTGGATACGTAGGAACTACGACCCCTTCAAAGTGATGCTGGTTCAAGACTCTGCGCCCGCGCGTGAAGCAAAGAAAGTTCAGGACTTCCTGAAGAAGAATCTTCTTTTGATGGTCCCGAAGGATATTTGGCCCAGAAGCTCCCCAGATCTGAATGTTTGTGACTATTGGCTGTTTGGCGTCATTGAGGGAGAGTCTAATGTAACTTCAAATCCATGTGTCAACTCTCTGAAGGCCGCCATTCGTCGGGCATTTCGTAATCTTGACCCCGAGGATGTAAAAAGGAGTTGTTCAGGGTTTCGCTCGAGAATCTCCCAAATTATTGACGCAAAGGGTAGTCACATAGAATGATTTTGTTCTGTAGACAAAAACGAACAAATAAATACAAGTAAAAATTACATTTAATCATTATTTGCCTTTCAAAAGAGCGAATTTCTAAAAGGTTATGTTAGTCCCAATTTAGCTGCACGACCCTGTATATGTATTTGTAATATACGACCCTGTATATTACTCCCAATCACCTACATTACTTCGCTCATAAAAGTCACTGATCTTCAAAGTAGATATGAAAAAATATACCAACATATGTTTCTAAAATAACTACATAAAGTGAATTAAAAAAAAAATAATGAACCAAATTGAAACAGATTCGATCAAAAATGCACAAGTTCGTACCTAGATAAATATTAGAAAAATTAATTTTGTAATATAATATTGTAGTCTAACCATTTATTTTTTTCCTTCTGATCATACTGTCATAGAAACTAGAATCATACTGTCATAGAAACCACCTCTGAATAGAGGTGGGTAAAATTTAGTGGCAGGTTCAGTGATAGTGCTAATTAAGGTATTTATGAACTTTATAACTAATCTTAAGTACTAAATGAAGAATTCTTATTTGAATATATTATTACACTCCACAATACTATATATATATGATCAAAATGCAAAGGATAGAATTTTAACTATGATGTTTGATTTCATTAGTTTAAATCTTATTATTACTTATTGGCATTGATTATGGGGGGATTTGAAATAAAAATGTCTTAAGTAAAATATTGTCTATTTTTATAGTATAATCAAGTATGAGAAAATGAAGCATCTCACTCTTCAGACAAAAAATAGTAAGAAAGTGAGACACTTCCCTTGAAGGTAAACATATCAATGAATCAAAATGATAATTAAAAACTAAATATAATTTTCTGAATTATGATACTATTTACAATGCAGACTAATCTTTGAAAGGAATTGATTTATTTAATCTAGAAATTAATTAATTATTATTTTATTTATAATTTGTTTATATACGTATGACTGTTTGTATCTAGGATATAGAATGTTGTATTTAAGGCACTATTTCTCTAATGAATTATCTCCTCTCAGTGATTTAGTGTCAGTGAAAAAAAATATATCGTGACTTTAATTTTGACGGACCTATTCACACAGTACCGGCTCTCTTCAGTGATAAAAAAAATCACTGACAAGTGACGTCCCGGACGGATTCCTTTCATGTGTGAAGCAGCCTTTAATCAGAAAGTATCACAATCCTGAAATGATGATATTCTATGTAGTCCACTTTATTGTACGTCGTTTTTTCGTCCACTTTTTATTTCTTTATCATTTTCTTTAAGGAACTTTTTTCATATATCTTTACAGTCAATTTCTTTCATTTAGTTGATAGCATCATTATTTTCAATGCATAGCGGTCAGTTAACTCTAGTAACCTAGGGGCTACTTCGTGCAAACCAGTCTCTTTGAACAATATCAATATCTTAAAATTCTAAACCATTTTGGATACTGTTACTTCCCCCCTCGAGCCATCCACCTTGACGTGGTGAGGGGGCTTGTGTGGGCCAATGATGGTAGAGGCTATGCTAGCTGGGGGTCTCGACCCTCAGGCAGATTCAATCATGCTAGATTGGCTCTACTTGAGGCTCCAGACTAAGAGATGGTGTGGACGGACCCCTGGATATGACTGGAAACTGATATGGCTCAGCTATGAAGAGAATAGCTGGGGAAGGTGACCCCATTAATAAACCCCCCTATCTATAGGGTACTAATAGAAAATATGATAAAGTCCACTTATGAAATAAAAGCTAACAGCGTTAACGGGACTCCTATTGCGGATAGCAGTAGGAGTGTCGCGCTCGGTCGGTCTCTCTCAGATCAGGAGGAGACTGTCCGTTATCAACTAGCTGATCCAGGGCTTGGTGGAGACCAGGCCAGCCCTGCTCAGAAAACGACTGGCACCGATCACGATTTGGACTCTGATATGGACTACTCTATGAATATATCCAAAAACCCCAGTGGCCTAGCAGAGCCCCAATCTTCTAACCAATCTCGTGCATCAAAATCCGATGCACGTGTTCAGAGAGTGAACAGACCGCAGAATATTAGAACTGCAAGACCGAAAGAAAACCATAATATGATGAACCTTGATATGTTTGGACCAAAGAAATTTACTAGATTCTACTCAATAAAATCAACTGGTGAATCTAATATAGCTAAGTTAAATATGTTTAAAGTTGATAAAACAATTAAGAACCTCATCGGACAATGTGAAAGAATATCTGAGGATTATCACAATAAAACATGGACTGTGCAAGTGAAATCTGAAGAACAAGGAAAACTACTGGTAGAAATGAAAGAATTAATGTCTGAGCCAGTCACTGTGACCGCTCATGAATTCTACAATCAATCGCAAGGAGTCCTGACGTGTGCTCTTTTAAAGGGTTACTCGGACCAGGACATTACAGAGGGTTTATCTGAACACGGTGTTATTCAATGCCGACGAATCATCAGGAACCCTAAGTCAGCAAACCCTGATCCAACATCAACATTAATATTGACTTTTAACACGCCAACTCCACCGGACAGAATAACCATCCGAACAGGACTGAAGGAGAGGATTCGACCATATATCCCTCTACCTAGACGCTGTTTCAACTGCCAACACTATGGTCACTCTGGAGCAAAATGCAGGAGACCTGTCCCTGTCTGCTTCAGATGTGGCAAAAATGTAGAAGGAGACCATAAACCTGAAACGTGCACACTTCCAATAAATTGCATACACTGCAAAGAACCACACAGTGTTACATCAAAAACCTGCCCAAAATACCTATTTGAAAAAGAACTTTTGACTCTGAAAACTAAAGAACACCTGACCTTTGCCGAAGCTAGAGCCCAAATGAATATAAACATGCCTATTGGTAAATCTTATGCCTCCGTCACCAAAAGTAACCTCTCTACAGATTCTCCAAAACCAGCTGATGTGAATAACAACAAATCGCAAACTCCAAACAACCATGTGAAACATTCCAAGGGGTCCCAAAAACGACCCCTTGAGAGGAGGGACTCCTCGCCTCTAGACCAAGCAGACTCACAAAACTCGACAACCCCAAGAAAACCAGTAAAGCAGCCAAAACATGACGACAACTTCAATCTCCTAATTCATGATCGGGAAGACCCAGAAGAGATGCAAGTATCCGAACCACCGGACAAAATACTTATAAAGAAAAAAAGGAATTCCGCCCCCGATATAAGAAAAACTATTAATAAAGAAAAAGAAAATGAATTACTAAATACTCTAAGAAAATCAAGAAGAGATAAAGATAAAGATAAGATCAGCAGTGATAAGTAGTGCCATCTCTGGATAATTCTACTGACAATTTTGTACACTATGCCTCAATGCTCTTATAGAATACTACAGTGGAACTGCCAAGGATATTTTTCTAAATATGAAGACCTCTGCAATATTTTGGCAACACAAAATCCAGCTGTAGCTGTCTTGCAAGAAACAATGCTCAGCAACCGCACTTTTCGACCACCTAGTGGCTATACTATATATAGTGATTTTAATATACCAACTCCTGGTCACGGATTAGCTGCAATAATCCGTAACGATGTACCTCATATGAAAATTGATCTTCAAACCAACCTTCAAGCCACTGCATTTAGAATCAGACTATCTCGGCAATATACAATCTGCAATATCTACATATCCCCACAGGATATCCTCCAACAAAATGATCTCATGTCCCTCATTGACACTCTACCATCTCCACTAATACTGTGTGGAGACTTTAATGCACGTCACCCCTTATGGGACAATCTGTGCACTATACAAAACCCTAGGTCCCGAACAATTGAGGCTTCCCTTATGGCCTCCTCTATGAGCATTCTGAATACAGGATGTGCTACACACTTCCATGTCCAGACTGGTTCTCTCTCTGCTCTGGACCTCTCGCTGTGCTCTGGAAACATACTCCCAGAACTCAATTGGTATGTCTTGGATGATCTCTATGGTAGTGATCATTACCCTATAATCATTGAAGAGCTGGCGATGGAGAACCATGTAGATGCTGTAAGATTCATGGAACACCATGCCAATTGGGATTTATTCCACAGAGAGACCCATATTGAAGACTATGAACGATTCCTCGAAGAAGATAGCATAGATGCACTTGTAGAGATCTACAACACCCATATTATAAGAGCTGCAACTATTTCTATTCCAATGAGTAAGGGAAATATCCGGCCAAAAACTGTCCCCTGGTGGACTGAAGAATGCTCTGCAGCCAACAATGACCGCAAACTGAAGCTCAGACAGTACCAAAGAAGTGGCCTAATTGTGGACAAAATTGCTTACTGTAGAGCAAGAGCAATCGCTAAAAGAATTAAATTTGAAGCCAAACAGAAATCGTGGCGCAATTTCATCAATAGTCTCAATGCCCTTACTCCCATGAAAAAGATATGGAAACGTGTACGTAAGATTAGAGGTTGCTATCAAAGCAATAAACCGCCATGTCTTAACAGTGGGAGTAACCCCATTACTGACCAGGAACAAGTTGCCGAATTAATGGCATCTCATTATGAACGAGTAAGTAGCAATGAGGCGTACTCGCCTGAGTTCCAAAGACGCCGGAGAACTGCTGAGGTACCCCTCCGGTTTGCTTCTCGTGATGAACTCTCCTATAATAGCCCTTTGTCAATACTTGAACTTAGACGGATGCTATCGACATGTGGGAATTCAGCAGTAGGAGAGGACAAAATTAGCTACTCTATGATTAAAAGGTCTCACAGTACATGCCTCAAATTCTTACTTTCAATAATGAATAGAATATTTGATGCTGGAACCTATCCGTCACAGTGGCGCTCAAGCATCGTGCTATCTTTTCCAAAACCTGGAAAGGACTCTACGCTTGAAGAAAACTACAGACCAATCTCATTGACGAGCTGTGTTGGTAAACTTATGGAAAAGATAATTAACAATAGACTAACTACGGTTCTGGAGTCAATGAATAAGATCAAGTTGCATCAGTATGGATTTAGAAAAATGCATAGTACAGTTGATGCTTTAAACAGATTCACAGCAGATATCAGTGACTCATTGAATTGCAAACAACATACCTTGTGCGTCTCCTTTGACATGAAAAAAGCCTACGACACCACGTGGCGATATGGTATCCTCCTTGCTATGCATGGTGCTGGTCTGAGGGGAAAACTGCCGATGTACATCGAAAACTATCTGTCTGATCGCTATTTTAAAACAAAAATAGGAAAAGCTCTCTCTGTACCCCACGTTCTTGAACAGGGTGTCCCCCAGGGTGGAGTGCTAAGCTGCACTTTGTTTTCCCTGGCAATAAATGGTATTTTGGATTGTGTACCCTCTAATGTGAAAGCCTCATTGTATGTTGATGACCTGCTGATTTACTGCAGTGGTGGCTACATCCCTGGACTTGAGAGGAGGCTTCAAGGTGCCATAAATAGGATCAGTAGATGGGCAAACACCCACGGCTTTTCGTTCTCTGCTGCTAAGACAAATTGCATCCATTTCCATAGAAGAAGAAAGTTTCAAACTCCTTTGAAATTGTTCCTGAATTATGCAATAATCCCCAACAGAGAGTCAATAAAGTACCTTGGTATGACAATTGACTATAAATTAACGTGGAAGAAGCATATTATCCTCCTGAAGCAGGAGTGCCAGAAAAGATTAGATCTGCTGAAGTGCATCTCCCACACAACATGGGGATCGGACGCTACCACGATGCTGAGATTGTATAGAGCAATAATAAAATCTAAGCTAGATTATGGATCTGTCATCTTCAGCTCAGCCTCTCAAGCTGTCCTGAAATTGCTTGATCCGGTGCACAACACAGCGATCAGGCTCTGCATCGGGGCTTACAGATCGTCCCCTGTGCTGAGTCTGTATGCATATAGTGGAGAACCCCCACTGGAATTACGTCGTGAGCAACTGACACTGCAATATTACGCAAGAACGATGCAACTACCCACTTCAGCAACATATAATATTGTACAGTCACTCACAGAGGGAACCCGACTTGTAATTAGTCCAATATCTAATCGAATCAAAAATATAACAGAACATCTAAACATTGATATCTCCACCCTCCCATTCTCATTTGGAACCGTTCCTGTGTGGCAACTTTCAGCTGATGCTCTTTGTACCTCATACGATTACCCAAAGAAAAATACATGTAGCGATTACGTGATGAGGCAACTATTTTACTCGCATGCCAACGAATGTCATGGTGACCAATTTTCAATCTATACTGATGGTTCCAAGAGTGAAGATGGTGTTGGATGCTCTGCTGTTAGTCTCCGTGGTACACGGAAAATGAAGTTGATGGCAGAAAGCTCCATATTCACTGCTGAACTCTGTGGAGTACTGTGCGGCCTACAAATTGCCCATACTGTTAATAGAAGTTCCTTTGTTATCTTCTGTGACTCTCTCAGTGTTCTCCAAGTTGTCGAACATTACGACACTACACATCCTCTGATACAAAAGATAGTAAGTTGGCTAATTAAATTGGAAAGAAAGGGCAAGTCAGTCAAATTCTGTTGGTGCCCAGCCCATGTTGGAGTTACCGGTAATGAGAGAGCGGACCAGATGGCACGTGCCGCTGCCGAAGAGGATTCACCGATCTGTAACGAAGAGATACCCTGCAGGGACTGGTACCCTATCATTAAGCGCAAAATCTCTGAAAAATGGAGCGAACGATGGCGCGAAACCCAAGGAAATAAGTTGCGTAAATTGAAGAACACCGCTAACGTATGGCACTCGAGTAATACCGAAAACAGGAAATATGACATCATACTGGCTAGACTCAGGATTGGACATACGAAAATAACACATCAACACCTGATGGAAAATAGACAACAACAGTACTGTGAAGACTGCATCGTTCCTGTAACTGTCAAGCATCTGCTGGCAGAATGTCCCTCACTTCAAGATGTTAGACTACAGTTATATCCACAGACACGAGATGATGACACTGATAATATAATGAAAATTATGCTGGCTGAGCAACAAGATGGAAACTTCAACCGTGATCCCCTTATAGCCTACCTGCAACAAACTCAATTACTGAATGAGATAGTATAGCAGTAACAACTGAAGAACCATAAATTGAAGTACGACGCGAAATAGCATTTTCTGAAGCGTCAAGATCATCAAGAAAACTACTACTACTACTACTACTGTTACTTCATGACCTGTACTCTTCCACATTATTTTGTAGACAAAAAGGAAGGTGATAAATGGTAATATAGACATATTGTGTGCATTTATACGAATATATTAGGTGTTCTTCAATTCTGTCTCCAGGAATCAGATGAATGAATGTGTGCCTAATTGCCGATGATACACTAGCAGCAATTGCTGCATTGGTTGCGGCCCGCAATTCATGCATGCACTCATGGAGACAGGGTGCACCTGATACACTACGGTTAATACCGTAGCAGTCACCACAGGAAAGTTGTAGCTCTTTCCCATTCAAATTCTGGTGAAAACATATTGAGGAGCGAAGAGGAACAGCACCTTCCCGTTCAACCGCTGCAACTGCACAGAATGCTGCCCTGAATGCGGGGCAAACCGCAAATCCAACATGTTGGATGATTTTGGATCTCCGAAAAGGGCAGTCATTGCTGCCTGCAAGCAATCATTTGGTGGGCTGCATGAATTGCGGGCCGCAACCAATGCAGCAACTGCTGCTAGTGTAGCATCGGATTTACTGACACACCTCGATTCGTACTGTATGGCTAACTCTGTCCATATAACATTAATACCTAATAAAAAATTTTTATTTTAAATTTTAAATGAATCATTATTTTATGTGTATATAACAACGTTTATGTAATAATAAAATGAAGGTTTTTATGAAAAAACTTCAAAAGGTGATTCGTTAAAATTGCGTAAGGGTGCCTGCACACCAAAAGCAGTTGAGCAGGCAGGTAGGCGGGCAGGCAGTTGAGCAGTGTGCCCTTCACACCGCGAGCAGTTGATGAAGCAGTTTTTATATGGCGGTCGCTCTCTTTCTATTCATAAAAGCTAGTTAGAATTAGAAATATTATTTATATAATTGAAGATTTTCTTTTCTGTAAATTTGTTATGTAAGCTGTTACATTATTTATATTTTGAATTGATTTATATTTTTAAATAGATTTATTGTCATATTATCATTTTTATCAATATTATATTGATAAAAAGAGTATTCCAAAGTTTAAACTATTGCATACGGTTGTAAATATAAATATTGATAGATAAATAAAAATTCAAGGTATTTGTATCTTAAAAATTCTTATTAATAAGTGTATCTAGATACTTTTTGACAATTCCAATGTCCAGCTTCACATAATAATAATATAAGGTAACTTCAATGAGACATTCTAACAAAAAAAAGTTGAAGAAAAATACATATAACGTAATAAAATTTAATTGATCTTAATACATTTATCATTGTGAAATATTTACAGAAGTAAAATATAAAACTGATTCAATCATACAGAAGTAAATAAAAATTATTTAGAGAACGAATATTTAATGGGCATATATAATTTATCTATTTCATATCAAAATCTTATGATTTCATATCAATATATGTCCAATTTTGCTCCATTGGTTTGATATATAATTCCTGTCGCTATGTTTAGCTTCAGATGCATGCCAGATAGCTTTGCATTCAAATACTTCGGATGTAGCTGCTCAATATCCATAGCGATTGTTCACAACCTCTCTCTTCGACGCCTCTTTATACACTAATTGACACTAATTCCACATCTGGCAGCCTGCACAGCAGCGGTTAGGAGCAGGAATCGATCGCATCTCACGCCAACAGCTAGCAGCTTTGCTAACCGCGTCTGACCGCTCAACTGCCTGCTTTTGGTGTGAACGCTCCAATGCATTACCGTGTTTCTCAAATACTGCCTGCCTGCCTGCTCAACAGCTTTTGGTGTGAAGGTAGCCTAAGAGTTTCAGAGAGAGCTGGATCGCGTGATAATCAATTCGTTTAATTTACTGTTTACGTTATAAATAAATAATCAATTCTTCAGTCAAATTTCAGAATAAGAATTCATTATCGTACCAAGAAAAAAGCAAGGGCAATAAAACTCGCATCTAACTTAAAATAGGTGCATTCGAAATAAGTAATTAATCAGAAAAAAGTCTCATTTAATAAATACTAAGTTATCATATATGGATTAGTAGGAAATGGTTTGGATTAGTGGGAAATGGTTTGGATTAGTAGGAAATGGTTTGGATTAGTAGGAAATGGTATGGATTAATAGGAAATGGTTTGGATTAGTAGGAAATGGTTTGGATTAGTAGGATATGGTTTGGATTAGTAGGAATGGATTAGTTGGTAATAAACTCACATTTTTCAAATTAGGTATCGGGAAAGTGGATCGCAATATCAAGATAGATCACTTCTTGCGTTGAACACTTAATTGTGTTGTATGATTTCATTGATTGAGCACTGCTATGATGACTCATTAATTTTTTTTTTGATGTTTAGATATTTATCATTTTGACTGATTAGTGATAAGTGCATTGTGATACATTTTATGGATAACATATTTTCAAGAGTCAAGCAATGAAAAATTCTATTTTACAATCGCTTGACTAATTATACATATCTATGATTTCAAAAATTTACTCTTCATATTATATGGAAATAAATTTAAATTCGTTTTACTATTGATACAAATTGTGAATGGTGCACTTAAGCTTTGACTGATGGTGTTGAAGATTAAGTTCACATTCCGTTGTTTATTCGAATGATGCTAATTAAGTGTAAGTTCTGAACAACAGAAGGACCTCAGTCGAAACTTAAAGGTCCTCTCCAGGTTCCGGAAAAAAATGAGTATATAACATAATATTATAGAACTAAGGTCTACGATCATTATTCTGCAAACTGCATACAATTCGGTTCAGTATATATTTTATATTTTGTTTTTAAAGTTTTTTAATACCCTGTGAGCAACAGTTGAGCGAATCACTAATCTGATGCTCAAAAAGAAGATTGTACACTCTTTGTTTTGACAACAAATTTGAATTTTATAAACAAATAATGCGTTTTCGCCTATATTTTATATAATAATTGTTTCCTAAAATATATAAATGTTTCTATAATAAGTTTATCCAATTTTATACCTTTACACGAAAATTAAATGGATTTATTAAACCTAATACCTAGTTGACAATCAAAACAAATGGTGTACATTCTTTTTCTTCAGGCTGAAAATTTCTTAAATTAGTAAGTCGGAAGTAAAATACGTTTTGTAGAGTTTTGATTATAAAAATCTTTAAAAGCATATAAAATTAAAAATATGCTACCAAATTCGATGCGGTTTGCAGCAAAATGATAAGAAACATTAGCCTCGTTGAATAAGGCAATGAAAATATTTGCTTGGAGGGGACCTTTAATACGTGCACCTCTACCTACCGACAAATTTATTCTATTTGATAATTTTCTTTATGCACAACAGCTAACTAAATAATTGAAATAATAAATAGTGATGTGCAGGTATCACATCATTTAACTAATGTGATTAAAAATCACCAATCACGTAGAAAATATTATGTGTTATTATGAATCGATCTAGCAAACTTATTTACCAAATATATGTACCGATTATGCCAACCTTATCTTTTCTGGTTCACATCATAAATGTCTATCTAAGTAGGTACAGACTGAATATTTAACAATTTGTAAAAAATCTTGTTAATACAGTAAAACTCCTGAGTTATGAAGTTCTTCGTTATGAAACACTCGTTTAATGAAAGACCTTAGTAATGAAATGAGCCTGAGTTATGAAGTATTTTCTAAGTTTAAATTATAGAAAACGATATACCTCAGAAATTTCGTCCTAGTTATCTCGCAAAAACGATAGTTTTCTTCGAGGTTTTTATCATAGAAAACTATAAGTGTTCCTAAGTTGTGAAGTAGCTATGAGTTCTGAAGTAACCAATACTTCATAACTCAGGAGTTTCACTGTACTATAAATTATTCTTCGAAACTCAAGTTAGCTTTCTTAACGAACTATCTAGAAATTATTGAAACTAATGGAATTTTTGATAAATTTTTTCTGTCATCAACAGAGCAATGGAGAGTAAAATCGTAATTGCCAACAGACTGAAGATTGGTAGCACTTGGGCCAATTCGATTGCAGTTGGTAAAACTGGTTTTGGTGGCACATCGAATTTATTCCATTTCTTCTTCAGAACACCAACAATTCCGCCAGAAAGAAGTTTGAGAATCCTGGGGAAATATACGACTGACCATAGTATTCACATCTTATTGTCTGTCCTTCACGGTTATCAATAATTTACTCACATGTGGTTGAAAACCTCAATATAAGGAGAGTTTTCCTGAACAGCCATCCCTGCTTGTCTTGCAAACTGCGCAAAAGGTAAAATTCGGAATTGTCCTTCATACTTTTTAGTCAAGGTAAAAAGGTTCATTCGGTCGTTGTACATTATGTATTTTTCATTCATCATCTGTAAGTAGCTGCTTGTTAATATAGTTTGATAAGTTAAAGAAAAGATAGGATACAATATTGATTATTGAAGTGTACACATAGGAAGATGCAGGTTTAGTAAGTGTGGTTAAAGGATTTAAGCTGTCGATAGATTACATGAGTCATCTATTTGTGATTCAGTTTATTAGCAAGAGGACTCCGAGGTTACTACTTTCTGTTTGAATTATCTCTAAAGATTACCTTGTCCATTGCTTCGTCTTTCTCTGTCACCAAACCTCCACTACTAAGTACGTTAGACCAGACTTTCGTGAACACCTCATCATTGCTAGTCTGCAAGGTATATTTTAGGTTATTTAAATATTATTTAACAATACCGTCTAAGGACCTATTTGAAAGTTATTACGAAGTTTCAGATAGGTACCTTTCATTTAAGCTTATCAAATTTACTAATATGAAAATTGAAATTGAATGAAGATCCTAATAAGAATAATATTAGAAAATTAATTTTCTTATACCTACGTTCAATTCATATATAAAAAAGTGGGGAAATTGATTCTACTGACGATTGCCATAATGTTCATGTTGTGCTGTATTAATAACTAAACCTTGTATAGATTCTGCAATTTTGATAACGAAAAATA
The DNA here is from genome assembly GCA_947561585.1 of Caprella mutica. Taxonomy (NCBI): domain Eukaryota; kingdom Metazoa; phylum Arthropoda; class Malacostraca; order Amphipoda; family Caprellidae; genus Caprella; species Caprella mutica. The sequence continues at coordinate 33,662 of CANNZV010002872.1, forward strand.
ATCGATTAGATTTGGTCTAACAGTTTTTATGTTTTCGAACCACTTTTGCTAATCTGGCCGCCAGTTCTAGTTAATTTGGTCGAATCATTCTATCTACTCTGGTCAAGCTGCTTTTTGGAAATGTGTTTCGAATTGCTTCAGGCAATATGGTCGCAACAATTAATTATACCTGATAGCACATTTAATTCTTAACCATAAGCTAGGATATTTTCTGAATTTAGGAAATTTAAGAATCTCCTAAATTCTAATCCAATAATATAGATTATTTTATGGAAATATAATCTTGTGATTCACCTTCAAATCTGTTAGCAATCCCCAGGTGTCGACCACAACAAAATTGTAGGTGCCATCGTCTAAGATCTCTTGAACTCCTTTGAATGGCAAATCTCCGCTCTGTACAGTTAGCTTCGAATAAAGCATGCTAGTGTAGAAAGTGTAGATCAAAATGTTGAAGAAAAGCATCGTAGTGAAGGCAATGCGTCCACTCAACGAAGTAGCAACCATTGGAATACCTGTATGGATAGATGGAAGGATTTATATCGAAATGAACCAATGGTTCTGATTCCACTCACAAATTTTCGGATGGAAGATGATTTAAAATGGTTGGTATTAAAAAATGTTGGTTTGTGATTAAAGGATTACGTCTTATATGTGAATATAACCGATTCTTATACGAAGAATGTATTATGATAGTCAAGGGTATCTTTAATTTTCAAGGGGATCGGTAAGTCTTCAATTTTTTTCTCTATTAATGAACTGAAAGTTATGAAAATTGGTATACATGTAGAAAAGGACAGAAGCTGTTTTGTTTCTGCTTAAATTTAGTTTCATCCAAAATGAGTTTCATTAAAGAAAACGAATATTTTAGGGGTGACTTCAACGCTCTAATTCATTTTCACTCAAAGATGTGAGACAGGGTAATTCGAAATAAAAATCCACGATCTAAGATTGAGATATTTGAAATTGAAGTTTTTTTTTAAGTTGTTTCTTTAGGAAACCCTATTTTCCTTATTTTTCAAATTATTTTAGCTATAATTATTTTTCTAATTTGGATATCTGAAAAAACTCAATGTTTTAGTAAAATGCCCTTCTTCTTCTTTCAAACGAGATCTACCCACGTGTTCCTGTAACAAAAATGGACAAAGAGTAAAAACGCTCTGGAACAAAAACGGACAGCGTCAATCCTCTAAAACGTACTTTGCAGAAAAGACTAAAACATCTTTACCATCAGATTACTGGAACATCTCACTCTAGATTCCTAGAAGGAATTATCACTTATATGTATAAGCGACACATCTTTCCAGTACTAAAATTAGTGCAGTACTGACTACTTATTGTAGCCTAGAATGCAGTGATAGTTGGTATTCCCCAATTAGTTCTATCCATCTGTTGGTTTGTATTAGGTGAATGAAAAAGAAAATTATTTTCACTTTGAAATCTACCGATCCCTTTAAAGATCCCATCCACTTTAATTTTTTATATCGAAGGTTATATGACATATAACAGTGAACAGACAACTTAAATTATATATAATAAATATTTAGAACCAAATTTTAATAGGTTTGTAGTTTTATACACAGTAATCTTAAATCTAATGAATAGAGTTATATAAATTCTAGATTGTAGCAGACCCTTAAGAAATAAATATTTTGGGATATTTGGTTCATCTTCCTAACCTTGTTGCGTGAGAACAGAAATTGAATTGAACAGACAGTCTCCAATGTTCAAGTTGTTTTTTTCACCAGGGCTCAGGTTGATGATGACGCAATGAAGAAGTGAAATGGATACCAAGAAAGATAGGATTAGAATCCAGGATCTAACGCTGAACTCGGAGGAAAAAGTTTCCATAACGGAGAGTAACTGAGGTTCGTATTTCATCACTAGTCTGTAGCTAAAAATTAAATACATTTTATTATCAGGGATAAAATTATGTTATCAATAAAATTAGCTCTCCCTTATTCTTCGGTGACCTCACCATATCTCTCTTTCTGGTTAGTGGTTGAAGGGGAGCTAATCAACAAATTTATTTGCAGTAATTAATTGAATTAGAATTAGTGATGGGATCTAGTTATATAATTTTTTGTAGTAGTTGGTACAGAAAATTGAGCAATAATTTAGTAAATATTTCGTTATTAGTCACACTATTATTTGATAAGTCAAATATCTCAAGACAGTTACTCTTCGTCATCAACTGAGATGAGATGTTGAAGAACTTTATTCCGTTCACTGGTATGAGATAGGTTGTCCACAACCAGGTCACCCTCTCCTCTAGCCATCTCTCCAACCATACCAGTCCATATACCCTCTTCATTAATATTTCCAAATTCTCTATCAGGAGCTGTCTTGTAGGAACAGCTATGGTGATAAATATTAATATTGTGTCAATTTTACTTCGACTCTGAAAATTGATTGAGGTCTTTCACCCAATTATCCCATTCAAGTACTAGTTACTAAATATTCCCCGGAATAAACTAGAGAAGGTGAAAGTTCTTCATTTTACCTGAAATTCATGAGATTACCCAAAATGCCTGCTTGATCTGCGTAGAAACCTGTTGCCACCCATCTGTTACCCTCATCTTTACGTACAATGTTCGTTACACCATTACCCTGAAAAAGAAATGTAGATATACGAAACGAGAGAAATGAGGATTAAATCGACGAGATGCCGATAAGCACTAGTAGATATGTGGACCTCCACCATACGACATTAGTACGTTCCGGGGTTGGGATCATAAGGCAACATCGTCATACAGCGATATATACACTATACAGTATACAGGGTGTCCGACACTTTTGTTGCCAAATTTTAAAATAAGGTAGCGATCAGGTCGTGATCTGTGAAATGATCCGTATTCACGTAATCTCATGTGTATGTCTGTGAATGTTTGACACGCTGGAACATGACTGTTTTGATGCCTTGCTGCGTAAATTTGAACAGTCTCCCTAGAAATACCATTTGATGCACCACAAGCTAGGTGCATATCCGCAAATTCAGCATCGGTACTCACTCCATTGCCAGTAATACATTTGCAGCCAAAGAAGTACTATAAGTAAACAAAAAAATCTGACGAGCACGCAGAAAATCGGATGAAAATGAATTCAAACCCCTGTTACTTTCATGTATTTCGTTTCCTTGCTACGTTTTTTAATAATTGTAAAAAAATTGTTTAACCCAACTTCAAGTTCTTGTAAATCTTTAACTAAGCATTTTAGAGCATACCTTCATAGAATATAAAATGATCATTTCGACGATTGCCACCTTATGTTATAGTTTGGCAATAAAAGTGTTGGATACCCTGTAGAAACCAATGGTGATTGGCAAACGCTTATCGCCATCTTAGTGATGTCATGATGACAACAAAAGTTGAACAAATAACAGACTAGCATCTAGTGACGTATGCAGTGACGCCTATAGTGACATATAGCATGGTATGAGTCGAGTCTCAAGACCGATGCAACGTAAGGCGGGAAAAATGCCGTACCAAAGAGACAGAAAAACTTAGTATTCCAAATCATAATGTGAAAAAAACGTAACGTAGGAGTGCCGTGACCGTGGGGTTAACTGTCTAAAATATTATATCATTTCATTCGATAAGCATCATCATAGGAAGCAGATCATCGTAACTCAAAGTGATTTTTTAAAATTCCTCTCTTATCAGTTGTCAGTGGTTCCACATTTATATATATTGGATATTACGTACCTCGACTAAACATCTCAATGTGATGCCCTGTAAATTCAATCTTCTGGGAGCGAATTCTATGGATGGGGCAAAAAGATTTCCGCCTGGTCTCTGATAGATAAGTTACAGTTATTCATGACAAAAAATTCTAAATTTCATATGACTATATTCAATGCAAATTATAAATAAAATTACCCAGTGACCGACTTTGATGAATCTAATCTCAGAGCTGATGTTATTGACACTGTAAGACTCCCACAGTTCAACAGCGGAAGATGTATTGAAATTGAATCGTGAGAACGTTATCTATAAATAAAGAATTAATGAATTACCTTTTCTAATTTTCTTCATACTATAAATATGTCATTGTTTTATATCACATTGAAAATTACTTAGGACATTCTGAAGAATATTCTAGTTGTTCTTCCATTCATGACTCACTTTATTGTCTAGAGGTAGGAAGATTTTTTTAAATCTATCAGTCGCGAGACAGTCTAATTGGATAATCTGTAGATACTTGTACTTCTCTCGAGATAAACTTTGAAGCTGAAGAAAGGAAGTGATTAGCATATAAGTTTTCCACAAATCAATTAATCACAATACGTTAAATTCTTTTTGTGTTTACTCACCTCATCAATTCGTTCTTTATTGCACGTTAACAGGACAATCAGCAAACCTTGGATCTTCTTGAACAACTGACTGTTAGTTATTTCATTCAGAGAATCTGTTTTCTTCATTTTAGTCACACTCGAATATAGATGTCTTGGAAGTTTATCAAGTATGTGGATGGTATTCTTGAAACCTATGGGTTGGTAAATATTTGACAGCTTAATGTTTTTTTTCAAAAAATCCCATTATAGCCCCAGCTACACTATGACAATATTCTTGCAACTAACTCTCAATTCACATAAAATTTTTGCATTCAAGTCGATATTTATAAATGGTTGCATAAAGCCTATCATATTCGGAATTGTTACAGATAGATAAATATTGCAATTTGATCTAGATCAGGTTGTAAATCTATGTCCAATATGGCTGAGCTCTCAATCTGAAGTAATGAAAATAACTTTACAATTAAAATTGCTTTCAAGTTGTATAAAACTGATGAAAAAATATCGAGTAACTTGGAATTTTATATTTGAAGAGTTTGGTTCCAAAACGCGATAAACGCCACTTTTGAAAAAAATGAGTTTCCACCTAAATCAATATTGTATTTCGTCGGTATTGTGGATTTGAATTGTTTATGTTATTATAACCTCAATATGCTATGTGAATGATTGAAACAGAAAATAGTGGTTTTCATCTTTGTACTTTCTTGGTAAAGAAAACACATTTTAACTCAAATTGATCAAAATGGATTTATAGCGTTTTGGAACCAAACTCTTCATTTGTTCTTCATACTTACAGTTTCTCTCCTCTTCAATCATGAAAGTGATTTTTGAAAATTCGTAAAATTTCAGATATTCTTCGAGAAAATCAGTTGTTTTTGTTCCACCGATGTCGCAACAGGTCGCATTTAGTATTTTGGCAGAAATCCTTTGTTCGGGAAGAATCCCTAGTAAGCAAATAAATACCAAAATGATATTTTTTTTATACATCGTAGTATCTTCATGTATAATGGAACACTAACTCCCTTCAGCTATCAATCCAATGGAGATATCCTTTCACACCGTTTAGCCCAAACTGGTCGATAGTTAATTAATTATTCTGGTGAAGTTTACCACAACAATATTTGTATAAATTCCAATTAACTTTTCGTAATGATGTCCATTGAAACTTATTTTACATAATATACTTATAACTATATGAAATCCGTATATTCCAACCAGCAAATTTCGTGGACAACATTGAGTTTGGACACACAAAGGTTGGACTACATTGTAATGCAATGTTCGGACGACCTTTTTCTTATCCATGGTTGGGCAAATATTGGTCGGACACATTTACATTACCGTCCCAAGTTTGATAGAGATTTATTGCTATTGTTACAATAAAGTCTCATAAGTACAGCAAATCTCGCTTTAGACCAGCCTCCTAGTAGACAAACCTCCTATTAGATCAAGAAGTTTTTGAAAATGTACTGGAAAAACCTCGTACTAGATAAAACACAATTTTTGTCACCTGAAAGTTATTCTAGTGTAAATATTACAAGGAGTAATAATTACAATACTGTTTAAAGATAATTCTCTTATTTGAATCATATATTATATTTATTTATGCTGTTTTTAGGATAAAACATAAGGCAGAATTGGTTTCAGATTTGATGGTAAAGTCTGTGCTAAAAAAAAATTGATGTGAAAAGTTATAGAAAACTAGATACGGTGAAGACTATTCTAATTTCATAAAATTATAATTTAATTCAAAAAAATATTATATTCACTTTAATTGAAGCCAAAAAAATTCATACTGTTTCTAAATTTGTTTCCCATCAAAATTGGTATGTTAGTCACCATTAATTTGGCATTAAAGTTTTCATAAACAAATAGAGCTATCGAAATGTTAAAGTCACCGCTTTACTTTTAAAGAATACGACTTTGGTCTAGTAGGATACTAATAAGTTGAGTTTCTTACTAGACCAAACAAACTTGGAACGTAACTCTGGTCTACTACCGAGGTTTTGCTTTAATACCTACGATAAGGTTTTCTCAAAGGTTGATCTTAGTTATTTATCTTGTTACAAGATTGTAACACACACTAATATGAAAATAAGAAACATAAAAAAATGAAATGATAGAAAAAATTAACCTTGTGAAGGAATAAAGATTTGAAATTGAATTTATCTAAGTTTTTAGCTATGCTCTAATTATTGAATAGAATAACAGTGATGTCACTCTATGTTTAGAGCTAACACTAATATCAAAGGAAATTCCATTATCATAAGATCGAAGCTCTATCCTATTTAATGCCAGCTCTTCATTTTAAATTACTGAAGATTTACTTATAGATGCTTTTTACTATATAAAATAACAACGAGCATGTTCAAAATAACCACTACTCTGTGAAACTTACTTCTGGAAAAAAAGAACATAATTCAAATTCAGAAATAATTGATTAACTCTACTGTTACTGGAGAATGATGAAGGCCTCAACTGAAACTTTGTATAATATATATGGTGTGCGAATCCTATATATATTCTTAGGAATATTGGGGAATATATATTCAGTAATATCTTTTAAGTTATTTCAGGCTTGTAATTGCTTGGTTATTAAAAGTAGTTATGTGTTAGCTTTGATGGTGAAACTATGAAACGCTATAAGTTTCACGGATATTGTTTGAGGATATAATAGATTTTTAGATTAAGAGAGTTATATTTTTAAATTAAGAGTGACAGCTATCATAACTTAGGAAACATAAGATGATTTGGTTTATAGATTAAGAAATATTTCAGTATGAAATTTTGTACCGGATTCTGGGTGGAGGAATGGTAAATTGTTTGTAGTTAGGTTGAATTACTATTAGTTAAATTGGAGAAAAGACACACCCACGGAATCTGAAAGATTTATTTAAATTGTAGAATTAAGAAAGAGGATTGTTAGTTTAATAAAGTGGATAGAGATCGAGACAGAATAATGAAAAAGAGGCTACATTATGAGGGAAAGCATTCTTCGTCATGACACTTTGGGCATTGATATTTGGTGGTGTTGTGTTAAGCAAGGTCGAAGATATATCTCGTGACAGCCTGACCGAAGCATTTGATCATTTCTTCATTGCGTATAAGTTTATCCTAGTTTCTAGCCTCCCTCCTTAAATATTTTGTAAATCTGTAACAGGTTTATTTTGAATGTTCAATTGTATGATGTATTTCATAAATATTTCGAATAACTTATCTGTGTAACGTCATGTATGAATTTTACCCGTAGCGAATTTAGTTGTGTTTAAATATGTTGTCTTATTTACCATCATAGATTCAGGAAAGATAATTTAAAATCACCATTAAATTAAAAAAAGAATAGTCTCAATTTATAATTTGACTGATATTGTAATTAATATGTTGACATGATTATAGGATGTTAGCTACTTTAGTTTACTAACCTATTTTTAAACTATGAAGTTTTGGCAAATGCTCTTTGCACATTGTATTTTATCCATGTTCTTTATTTTTAATGTTAAGAATAAATTTACCAATAGTAATATAACGTTATCAATAAAATTTGGGTTTTAAATTGCTCATATTTAAAAGTTATGGTTGTTCTGCTTTTTTCTTCTTATTTAGAAAGCAATCGTGTAAAAAATGCATTAACTTCATTTTATGTGGTTAGGAATATCACCGTTTTACATCAATTCTGATACCGATATTTCACCGACACGTTCTTTGAAAGTCAAAAGTGAGTAATCACAATTTTTAGTTTACTTATGTTACCTTACTTGCGCAATAGGGCAGTACTGCTCATGCATTCTACCTTGGACGCACATACCCATTTGTTTTAAAATATTCCAGGTTTCTCTGTACTCCTAGTCGGATAAAGTTACTCTTTATTGTTGACTAAGCGATTTCTAGACTGGAAACAAAGCTGTTAATTTTAATGACTAATTATTTTTGACAGCCTATATTGCCAATATTTATGTGATGTTTACAAATATTTCATGTTACGAGATATTTGCATCTTATATTATCACTGTTTGTAACAATATTAGAATAAACTTAGACTTTAAGAGATTAATACAGATATTATTCTTGTTACAAACATATTAATAATTAGCATATTTTAGTATCCTTAATTAATTGATGAATTTAGAAGAAACATAGGAATAAATAGTATAATATAATTATCTAATCATGTGCTACATTACGGACCTAGCTATATAAGTCAGAACATTAGTTGTAAATGGGTCTTCCCAATTCGAGCGTCATCAGAGATGCAATCAAACCACCAACCTACGTCTGCCTAAAATAAAAGGTGTTCAACGTCATATTTTAAGATCCTGATGTCATCATTTTACTCAGACTCAATCTACCCACATTGTTAAATATTGTAGTGCATTTTTATCATGTGCACAATAAATAGGAATTTTTGGTTTAGCATTTCACTGATACCAACACTGGCATCTTCGACGAGATGGTATGTAATGTATATTACTTTATGTATTAGGTTTAATTAGAAACAGTTAGTATTAATTCATAACGTAATTGGAAGACGTATATTGTAATCAATCGACTCAAACCACCACCTTTCGTCTGCCTAAATTCCAAGTGCTCAACGTCAACTCAAGAACCTGAAATCCTAATTTTACCCAGACTCAATTTACCCACATTGTTAAATATTGTATTGTATTTTATCAAGTGCACAATAAATAGGAATCTTTGGTATAGCATTTCACTGATACCAACAGCCACAATATTTGCTAAGCTTGCAGTCTGTTGTTATCTATGAAGCTGTTTTGATTATTAGATATCGAGAACTCAAAGCTGATCAATAATCAATCATTAATAATCAAATCGATTTGCTTCATTCACAATTGATTTTCTTTTTACTGTGAGAATCACTATTCTCATTGAGATAACCAATATTAGGTCGCTAATTACTTTGAGATTATTACTATGTTCACTACGAACTTTTATATCATCATTTAATTTCACCACAAACTTTTTCATTATTATCGCTCTTATTTTCGATAATCACACTAATCATGACTATCAGACTATCACAGGAACACAGTCTAATAGTAGAATTATCGTTAGATTTTGATCAGCTCAATTGCAATTTATTCCTGCCTGACAAGATACTATCTTATATGTTTATAAGCCAATTAGTATTTGTTTGTGTGTTTGTCTGACATCTCAGTGTAACAAATCTATTGAAAAAATACATATTCCAGCAAAATCACTCGTCACTGAATATTTAGTTATATATTTGGGCTCAATAGTCATTTACCATTAATTGTTAGTGGCTAAATTTGGAAATTATTTGTTGAGGATGTGTCAAGTTATTGAAAATATGTTGGTGGATTTTTTTAGCTTTTTCATAAAAGAATTGGGTAATAAAACATCAAATACAGACAGGCTGATTAGTAACAACCGAAGAACAACAGTAAGTATGAAGAATGAAAATATAATAGGAGTACAGTTTCTACAGAACCAGTCTGGGAATGATTAAACTCTAGTTACCATTGCATTTTCAGGCTAAGAAGTACTTTACTTATCGGTATAACTGTGCTTTTTTCAGGATTAATGGTATATTTCACCAAATTCAAATAACTAGCTAGTAAAATGATATCTAATCCAAATGCACTCATTAAAACCATTTTTGGACCAAATTACTTTTTATTTTCATATTTTAGATTTACAATATAACTAAAACATGTAATTCACAGGACGTGAAGTTAAGTCAACTCAGCTCTTTGGCGACTCTGTCCACGCTTCCAAATAAGGGAATCATTCCATCGGTATTTATTCATGTTTCAAAACCAGAATTATGATTTAGATAAATATTACATGTGAAATTCACTGGACTGGTAGGTAGGTAATTATTTACGTGACAATATCTCCTACTGTCCACGGGCTGCTTTTACCAACCACATTCTTAAATACCGGCTAACCAATAAAAACTTTTCAAAAGTAAATGCTTATAACTCAAAAAATAATTTGTGTAGAAAGATGAAACAAAAATCACATAAAAGAGTATATTTTCAAGTTTTATATGATATCAAAGATATTGAAAACTATCAAATGAGGGATACAAAATATATATCAATTAAACATAATGTCAATTTCATCAACACATTTTAATCAACCCTCATGAATCATTATGCAACTTACTATTGAATAGCGTATTTTCATTTCTAAACATTATCATTTAAGCAGTTCTGCAAATAAAATTAAGAGAAAATATGCCATTCAATACAACAAGAATATAAAAAATTAAAATGGTTGAGAATTTGTTCAATAAATGGACAATAAAATGAATTGTTAGTGAAACCATTGCACTCGGCGAAGGTGAGAGTTCGGTCCATATTTTTTTAAAGATGTAGAGACTGAAAATGTTTGTTCTGTAAACACCGACGGATACATTGAAATGTTAGCTAAATACTGTAATGAATGACGACAATAATCTTGACTTTTGGTTCCATTATGACACTGCTACTACATTCATACTCTTGTCTGCAGTAGACTGATTGAAAAATCACTTCGAGGATAAGATTATTTCGCACCGAATCGTTTTCTCTGTCCAACTAAGTCCCTTGACCTTTCACCTTTGGATTTTATCTTTTATATATGTTAAAGAGAAGGTATTTAAATTGAAACCAAAAATGATTGGAGACTTGTAGCAAGAGATACGTGAAGTAACTAAAATATATTAGTTGCAGTAATCGCTAATATGGAAAAAAAGGATTAATCTCTGTATTTACCACACCGGTAAGGATTTCAAAGACTTGTTATATACCTAATAACACTTGAGAATACTCTTTTATGTGATTTTTGTTTTACCTTTCTACATCAAATACTTTCGAAGTTATAAGCATTTACTTTCGACCAGTTTTTTATTGGTCACCCGGTATGATGAAAACTATTGTGAGTAGGTACATGGAATTGTGTGTAGTACATATAGTTAGGAATCAAATGAAACCAATGGTAAATTTATAGAACTTATATTTTCATTAATTATGTTATACAACAAAGATTGTTCGTAGGTATGTGTGATATAACTTGGATCTAGAATATAGATATGACTAGGTTTTAAAAAGAAACATAAAATAATATCAATAAACTGTAAATAAATAGATCGAAATGCAATACACAACACATATAATAAATTCACTGGAATGTCTAGTGAGAGAAAATATTTTAACATTTAAAAAGCAGAGGAATTACGTGAGAAGTGATTGGTCACTAGTACTGTTATAGATAAAGAATATTGATATATTGAATAAATCGCCATGCAAATATTATCAACCTCATCCTTCAGTGAGAAAGATTACAAGATAACTAGTAACCTTAAATACCAATTGTGAATATTCCTCTATTGACATGATAAGGTAAACTTACTGAAGACTGCATCTTATAAATATAATTGATTTTTGTGCAAAGTAATAAAGACTCAAGCGTTATGCGACATGAATATAGAACCTATATAAATCTATTCGCTATTGGACACTCTAGAGTTAGAATTTTCCCCCTCTAAAACAGGTTTCATCCAAAACTTTGATTTAAGTTTCGTAATGCTGGTACATATTCACATTGAATAGGTTGTTCTTTCTGCACAATTGTGTATTTTCAATTGTATTCCATATATATTTGCAATTCAGTTAAAATGCGTGTGTTCGCACGGTAAATAAATAAATTTATATTTTTCTAATACATTAAAAGTATTAATCCTTTCTTATACAAAACAGCAAACTAAGTAATTATTTTAATAATTAATATAATGAATAATGACATGCAGTTATCAATTTACATAATGAGTTTGAGGATCATCGATCACGTGAAAGAAATTATGTGTAATTATTTATCGATTGAGTAAACATTTCTCGAATATGTGTTCATTCAAAATTAATGCTTTCAATCCTGATGCCTACACCAGATGGCTTATTCGATTTTATGATATTAGAATATGCAGATATAATTTATACATGGGAAAAAAATCCACCTTAATTTTTCCAATTCGAGTTCTCCGATGGAAAAGTCATATCATCTATCTTATGGCCTGCATCATATTCGCAACCCTTTTTGTCTTATTTTATTTATTTTTAAACATTCCCGCTCTAAAAACCGACCTATTCGCTGACAGAGGCTGAAAATAGTGTGAATGCCATAATGGTAGATTATGATGGTCATGATCTATTTTTGGGTTGGTTTTTCGTACGGGAGGAAATTAGAATTTTAAAATAAAAAAGCTATGTGTTGTCCATGCAATAGAATAGCCCGCCATAACTAGCGATATTTCAAACTAGGCATTTTGAAATATGTGAATCTTGTTAATTAATAACAAAAAGTTTCTAGATTCTAGACTAGAAACTTGTAAATTTTAACGAAATTTTCGATACAGTTTTTCTGTCATCAACAGAACAACGGAGAGTAAAATCGTAATTGCCAACAGACAGAAGATTGGTAGCACATGAGTCATTTCGATTGGAGTTGGTTCGAATGGTTTTGGTGGCACATCGAATTTATTCCATTTCTTCTTCAGAATATCAACAATTCCACCAGAACGAAGTTTGAGTATCCTGGAAAAATATACGACTGACTTTAGTATTCAAATCTTTCTTTCCTTCACCGATATCAATAATTTACTCACATGTGGTTGAAAATTTCAATATATGGAGAGTTTTTCTGAACAGCCATTCCTGCTTGTTTGACAAACTTCCCAAAAGGTAAAATCCGGAACTGTCCTGCATATTCTTTAGTCAAGAAGTGGCGACTCCCTCGACCATTGTACATTACGTAATTTTCATTCATCATCTGAAATTTAATACAAGTTGCTACTTGATATATAATTCGATAAAATCACTTGAGTTAAAGGAAAAATAGGATACATTGTTTAAGAGTGAAGGGTATATCGTACAATAGATCCTTTTTTCACGTGTAAATGAAGCTTGAAGGGGAGTGATTTAAGATGATAAGTAGCAGTTAAATTATTCACTGAATGTGAAAAAGTGAAAACTGATAAAATTAGATAGGTCAGTATCCTATATTTACCTCAATTTATAAATGAAAGAACTAGGGATCACTACTCTTTGTTTGGATTCTCTGTATACCTTACCTTGTCCATTGCTTCGTCTAATTTTTTCACCAAGCCTCCGTTACTGCGTATATTATACAATACTTCGTTGAATACTTCATCTTTGCTAGTCTGTATGGTATTTTGAATGTTTTTTTAGTAATACTGCCAATGAATCAATGGAAGAATCATTGTAATATATGAGATAATTTTATAAAGTTTTTTTAGCTTTTGCCTATGTAATCGAATCAAGTATGCTAATGTTGTTGAATTGTTTTTGCTAATGTGGTTGAATTGTCGTTGCTTTTGTGGTCGAAACACTTTTAATTGTTTAGCTGGTTAGAGGCTGTTGAGATACTTGGACTATGAAAGAAATTAAAAACTAACATCTTATTATTAATTATATGTACCTAATAATGCGTTGAAATATTTGATTCAACTATTTAATGAATCGCAAATTCTATTAATTTTAAATGGTATAGTTAGCTTAACACGTTCCCCGCGTATTGTACCACATGTTTACCATGAGGTACTATCCACAATCGCGTATTGGTACACATGTGGCCCAAGTCAGCAAATTTACATACATCTGAACAAATGGAAAGAACATGAAAACTTAGGTTCATTTGATTATTCCAGGGTTAGGAATACATAAATAGATTTCAGATGAATCAAAAAATGTTAGGTTTATTTGATTATTATATTAAAAATTTATTTTTTCCTAAAATTACAAAAATAGCCAAAAATTCATAAATAACGAACTAAATATTTAATTTAGTCTTTTCTAATAGTTTTTCAATAGTCTAAACAAAGATATTCATCCTCTATACTAGGAATAAAATCAATCAAAAAACGAAACATTTGAACGATTCCTAAAGTATAAAAATATATTTTCCTCAAATTAGTAAAATATGAACAATACTCAGAGAACAAAACAGAATAATGCATACGATATAAACACATATTTTTACCAAATAAACAATATTTTAAAAAATAAACCACAATTGTTCACTTCCTAGACGATCTCTTGCAGTCACTGATTTTCTTGATCCAGATTTTGTGGCGCATCATCTTGAGATGAAATAGGATTCGCAGAGATCATATTTGACGAATCCTCACCAAAATCATCCTCAGAATCACTAGATTCTAGTACTAAAGGTTCTTGCGAAAATTCCTCACACGAAGAATCACTTTCAAATTCATTGTTATCATCTTTCTCAGGAAAAAGATCAGTGATGATCTTGCGAGGGAAAATGAACCATTTTACTTGTGTTTCGTTGTTTTGCGTAAAACGACCCAGCTTCCATGATGTCAACCAATGGAAAAAGAATTAATGGCTTATGTACTAGTTTATAACATGAAAGGCAATAAAAAATATAAGAACACACTAGTCATCGCGAGATAAGCCTATAAAACACATGGTACACATATGGTACATTACGCAATATACTTTAACAAGTTCCTTCTATTTGCGTATTGTACCATATATTTACCACGAGTTTTTTGTTTCAAATTACTGAAATAATATATGAAAACACACTCATATCACCTTTCTTGACGCTACCAAGCTGCTCAATGGCTAATGCATCAAATAAAATAATGTAACGCAATAGCGGATTTGATTGCAATTGAGCATACGCGGGGAACGTTTTAATGTCTTTATATTCACCTTTAAATCTGTTAAAATTCCCCAGCTTTCGACCACAACAAAATTGTAGGTTACATCGTCTAAGATTTCTTGAATTCCTTTGAATGGCAAATCTCCGCTCTGTACAGTTAGTTTCGAATAAAGCATACTTGTGTAGAAAGTGTAGATCAAAATATTGAAGAAAAGCATCGTAGTGAAGGCAATGCGACCACTCAACGAAGTAGCAACCATTGGAATACCTGCATGGATGGATTAATTTTTAACGTAAAAATCTACTTTCGAATGATTATATTTCCGTATATAATTTACCGAACTCCCGAATGGAAAATGATTTAAAATGGTCTTTATTAATAGATGTTGGAGCATGACTAGAGAAATATATTTTATATGTATATAAATATGATATCTACTAAATGAATGTATTTTGATAGTCTTAATTAAATATAATTATTATATTAATATGACTATTCCAAATTCTCTCTTAGATGGCTTCTTACGTAAAATAAATGTTCAATAACAATCATTTCATCATCCTAACCTTGTTGCGCGAAAACAGAAATTGAGTCGAAAAGGCAATTTCCAAAACTCAAGTTATTTTTTTCCCCAGGGCTCAGGTTGATGATGAAGTAATGAAGAAGTGTGATGGATAATAAGATTGATAGGATTAGAATCCATGCGTTAACAGTGAACTCGGAGAATAGAGTCTTCATAATAGATCCCAGCGTTGGTTCGTCTTTTATCGCTAGTTTGTACCTAAAAATATTTATGCACGCATTTTAATATCAGAGAGAAAGTTATTGTGGGTCTGGAGAAGAATAGGTTTGGTTCCCACCTAGTCATAATAGGTTAAATAATATTATTTGATTTTTTGTTCAATAGTTGTTAGAGAAAAATTGAGATAATTCTGTAATTAAAAAAAAAATTGCTAACTATACTGAAACGAATACACATTCAATAAAAAATTGTCACTATTATTTGATAAGTCAAATATTTCAAGACATTACTCTTCCTCATCTACAGCGATGAGATAGTGAACTGCTTCATTCCGTTCACTGGTATGAGCTAGGTTGTCCACAATCAGGTCACCCTCTCCTTTAACCATCTCTCCAACCAAACCAGTCCATCTACCTTCATTATTTAAATTTCCCCATTCTCTATCAGGAGGTGGCTTGTAGGAACAGCTATTGTAGGAGAAGGTTGTTATATCGTGTTAATTTTATCTTACATTTGAAAATTGATTGAACTCATTCACCAAAGTTATCCTACATATGTTCTAGTTGGTGGAAGGAATTTTGCCAGTGTGGAATTTTGCCAGGCAGATTTTTGCCCGGCGGAATTTTCCCCGTGGATTATATATTTATAGCTTTAAATTGGTAGATTGTAAATTAAAGGTTTAAAATGTGAGATTTACTTAACTTAAATAAATATAAAATGTTTTAATGTAACTTTAACATATTGTAGTATAACAAGTTTTATTTGACCAATTTAAAATAGCCACGAAATTGAAAATAAAATGAATATGATTATACGTACAATAATTGCAGAACATCTTATAAATTGGAGTGTTATATATTTTGACAGTAGTTTAGTTTAAAATACTGCTACTTGGTTTGCTTTATTTAAAATACTGAAATTTAGTATTCTTAACCGTTGTTTGTAATTAACTTACGGCTTTTTTCACCTGTTCAGTACTTCGTGACGAGATATGACTAAATGTTCATTAATATGTTTAATGATTTCATTAACGATTTCATAGTTTTCAATCTTACATTAAGTATTAATAGGATTTTATTTTAAATAATGATATCTTTTCCACGTGAACTTAATTAATATTATCGACGTCATTGTGAAAGGTGCAAGACAATAGCTGTAATGGAGCAAACTTCAGGAGCCAACTGATTACAATGAATGAATCTTCATCCTACTTTTTCAAGTCGCTTAATTCATAATATCTGTTAAATTGTAACGATTATATAGTTTGTTTATTTGATTATTGAAAATGTTGAATTATTGTTTGTAAGGTTAACCTCACTTTTTTCAATTATGGTGATAAGTGAATTCTACAAGAATGTTAGAATATATGTATAAATTGTATATGTATGATGTTCAGTAATTATCTTAAGTGAATTCAAAATTCATTTTATTTTTATTTGCGTGGCTACTTAATATCAGTGAACTAAAACTTGTCATAGTAAAACATGATAAAGTTAAATTAAAACTATTTATATTTATGTAAATTACATCTCACATTTTAAACTTTTAACTTACAATTTACCAATTTAAACCTAGAAATATATAATCCAAGGGGAAAATTCCGCCGGGCAAAAATCCACCTGGCAAAATTCCGCCGGGAAAAATTCCTAGAACCGTTCTAGTTGCATCTTAAGAAATATTCCTTGGTATAAAAGATTTAAGGTGGAATCCCTTCATATTACCTGAAATTCATGTGATTGCTCAAAATGTCTACTTGTTCTGGGTAGAAACCTGTTGCCATCCATATGTTTCCCTCAATTTTATTTACAAAATTTGACACATCGTTACCCTGGAAATAAATTGGAAATCTATCTATAATATCATTAGGATGTTAAATTTATGGAATGAGGGAAATCATTCTTAAAATACGATAACATTTCATTCGATATGATGCATCAACATAGATAACAGATCATGGTGAAACTGAAGAAAAATCATACAAATCCCCTCATAATCATCAGTGGCCCTACAAAGATTTTTTTAGGATATTACGTACCTGAACTAAACAATTCAATGTGATGCCCTGGAAATTCAATCTTCTGGATGCGAATTCTATGGACGGGGCAATAAGATCTCCTCCTTGTGTCTGATAGATCAGTTACAGTTATTCCTTGTTCAACTACTGAATTTCATTTTTATACATTCAATGCGGATTATATATATAATTACCCAGTGACCGACTTTTGAAAATGTAATCTCGGAGCTGATGTTATTGACACTGTAAGACTCCCATAGTTCGACAACAGCAGAAGTCTCCAATTTGAATCGTGTGAACGTTATCTAGAAATAACCACATAAATGAAATGTGTAATTTTATAACTATATGTTTGTGTTTTATACCATATTTAGTATTACATATGACATTGCCAATATATCTAGTTGTTCTTTCATTGATGACTCACTTTATTGTCTATAGGTAGGAAGATTTGTTTGAACCTATCAGTACCGAGACAGTCCAATATGATTATCTGGAGATACTTGTACTTCTCTCGTGATAAACTTTGAAGCTGAAGGATAGAGCTCATAAGCTTTCATTCCACAAATCAAAGAATAATCATTCGGTATTGTCTTGGTATGTTTTACTCACCTCATCAATTCGGTTTTCATTTCGTGTTAGTAGGACAATCAGCAAACCCTGTACCTTTTTGAACAGTTGACTGTTAGTTATTTCATTCAAAGTATCTGTCTTCTTCATTTTACTCACACTTGCATATAGATGTCTTGGAAGTTTGCCAAGTAGATCAGAGGCATTCTTAAAACCTGTAAAGGTGTAAGTCAATAAATGTTTGATAGCTGAATACTTTTTTAAATTATCCCATTTAAACCCCGACCACAATATAACATTTTTTTCAGTTCACATGAAAGATCTTATTCACAGAACCTTCCGTGTTCAGAATAGTTACAGCTAGAGAATTATTTCAATTTTATCTAAGTCAATATGTAAATTCATGTCTAAATGCCTAAGCACTACAATTGACTTGTAATTGATTTTGAGTTCACAATCCCAATGAAGAAAGTAACATGACAATTGAAATTGCTTTCAAGTTATATAATAAAAAAGCACATAATGCAGTCGGGAATTTGATATTCGTTCCCCATACTTACAGTTTTCCTCCTCTTCAATCAGGAAAGTGATTTTCGAAAATTCATAAAATTTTACATATTCTTTGAAAAAATCAGTTGTTTCCTTTCCACCGAGGTTACAACAGTTCGAATTTTGGATTTTTGCTGATATTTTTTGTTTGGAAAGAATCCCTAGTAAGCAAATGAATGCCAAAATGATAATTGTTTCATACATCGTAGTATCTTCATGTCGAATTGAACACTAACTCCTTTCAGTTGTCAATCAAACAAAGATATTATTTCATTACATCGTTTAGCCCAAACTGGTCGATAGTTAATTATTCAGATAAAGTTTACTACCTCAGTATTTGTATAAAAAACAAAGTAAATATGTATAATGATTAGTAGAATTGGTGGTATCGGCAGGCCCCACTCTTATTACCAACATCATGACTGGGTTAGTAAAAATGTTAATAAGAGCGAGGTATGACTCATGTTATTATATTATTGTAACTCCTTTTCAATGACTCAGAATAAAATAAAATAGTTATGAAGAATCAACATTGCGTATAGTGAAATAATGAAATAATCTCTGATAGAAATTTTAAGTAGCGAATCAATTAAAAGTATTAAAATTAAACCATAGCAATCATTCAACCAAAACACATTTAATCATCCAGTGAGAAAATTTTAATGATAACTGTTAATTACTTTCAACTTATAATTTAGCAACATACTAAACCCGATACATATTATAACTGTCAATAGTAGTGCACAAATGTAGAAGCTTAAAAGGTCTCCCTCCTCCACTCCAATTTTTTCATTTATAAATTCATTAGAACTAGGGTTGTTGGTTATAAAACTGCAAACCATTTCAAATTTGGTTCAATAATTTTATTTAAGATTTGTTTTCGTTCTTCTTCTATCCTCTGAATTTCAAGCAAAGAAAAAGTATAATTTTCTAATAGGCTAGCTAGATCCGACTAATTCAAAACACTAATATAGCAAATTCAAAGACAATGGATCCATTTAAAGGATCCAGGTACATAATAAAGTATTTCTTACTAATATTTTCCATATATCATAAAAAATTTCCGATCTTGAAAACCTTAATTTTAAATCACTTTGTATTTGAATTGGTATGCATATACGAGAGATACCTACAAAGTATTCGTACTTTTTCTTCTAATGAATCTTAGAAAGAGTGAAAGTTGACTGCAAATATTTCTTATATAATTAATTGTGAACAGAATACTCGATCGATTTCTTTTCTGCTAACTGTGATATATTCTATAACCTTAGCTCTACAAATTTAAAGAAATTCCAGATTATTTAAATCTAGAGTGAATAGGACCTTTAGGTTTTATGTGGCAAGAATAAGGAAGGAACATAAATCAATATAGTATTGGTCACCCTAACATTACATTTACCATACAATGTAATAATGAAACAATCAGATTGATTTACGAAATAAGAACTGTAGAATACAATGAGGAAGATTGGATCTGGGATGAATAAAATGAGACAATATATTAATATCGGGAATCCCTACAATCAGGCCACACGATAAAGGCTTAACGCTAAAATACAGGCATACACCTCTTTAAGTCCAAAATCATACCTCACATTAACTTGAAAACTGAACTTAAAGCGGGGGAGCCCCGCTTTAATTCGGCATTATTATGCCAGTCTTTTCGCTATCTGGTAATCTACTAACAAAAAATCAATGAACGTTTGCATGGTAGTCTAATACTATGTACCATATTTTGTATGGTTCTTTTAACGTAAGTTAGTAAAATAATTTTATGGTTCAACTGGTGTATGTAAGCTCGGGGTCAACCCCGCTTTAAGTTGCCCTGTTACAAAAGCATGGTGTAGTGGGGTCTGCCTGTAGTTACTTATTAATTGGCCATAAACTACAGAACATTTTTTATTATTTTCAGTGGCTTTTATTCATAGTTATACTGATGAAAAAGAAAAGAAAAACAATACACCAAAATGTTCAGGAAGGGAATTCTAATGATTAATAATTAACAAGAAATTCATATTATATGTAGAAGGTGCTGGAAGTGGCCTCCATTTTGCCGCCCACAGAGATTCGCCCGCTTCAAAACATTAAGTGCTACACTCTGAAGGACATTCTCGGGATGTTATTCTGAAAATATCTCTACAACATTGATAAGTTCGTCCACTCTAGTTGGTTTTGTGGAATACACTCCATTTTGAGCTAATTATAATAATAATTGTCGAATCTAACAATAGAAATGATAAGAAGGTTATGCTTTTTGTTGCTATTGTTAACGGTAAAGTGCCAGTTGTTCATGCTTTCATGGATGAAAATGGAAGACGCAAGATACTAAATGGAGACTGCTACCATAAGTTGCCGCAAGAAAGTATTTGGCCCACCTTTCGTGCATGTGCTACAACACAAGGTTTATGGTGGATGCAGAACGGTGCTCCTGCCCATTGCACCACTGTTGCCAAAGAATTCCTGTTGAACAATTTTGGAGGCTGAGTCATCAGCCGTGAGACACAGATTTCGTGGCCAACGCATTCTTAAGATTTGAATCCTTTGGATTTTTATTATTGGACCTTAGCTCAAAAAGAAGGGGATTCTGCAAAACAAACTACAGTGGACGAATTTATCAATGTTGTGAAGAGATTTTCAGAAGAACATCACAAGAATGTCCTTCAGAGTGTAACACTTAATGTTTTGAAGCGGGAGAATCTCTGCGTGCAACAAAATGGAGGCCACTTCCAGCACCTTCTCTAATATGTATTTCTTGTTATTTATCATTAAATCCATTCTTTCTGAACAGTTTGGTGTATTATTTTTCTTTTTTTTTTCGTCAGTATAACTATGAATAAAAGCCACTGAAAATAATCAAAAATGTTGAAACACACTGTAGCTTTAAGACACTCTAAAATCAATAAATAATGACATGCTGATTTGATCTTCTTTAAATATGCAACATTTCAGTATCAATTTGATTCAGCAGGATTTAGATACTCTATCTTGAGAAAAGTTGCTCGAGGTTAAAGGTCTGCAATTTACCTGTGTGACCCTATAGTTGGGTACTTTTAAAATTTGACTAGTTATTTTCTACCTACCCACCATGTTGAAAAGTCACCTGAATATCTCATCTGAATATAATCAATACATAAGCAGATATTTAGCAGGCAATTCAAATACTTTATGCCTTAAATCTTACAATTTAAAGTAGCTGTTCTAAAAGTTTGGCTCTTGTGGATTTTAGAGTGGGCCATTTTTGCCTGTTGTAAGAGATAGCTGGTGCAACACATGCCGTTGCAGCAGATTTAATTGTAATATTTCTAACATGTGTAGGATTTTGCTGATGAATATTGGTGAAACAACAAATATTTAGTTTAGATATTGGCCCTTTTGATATGTTTTGATTATTGCATCGTGATAAACATAGTTTACGGATTAAATTATTTAAAGGTCTACCATTATAATGCTAAACAGTATAATGCTAGACAATTATAATATGGAAGTTAAAGAATTTCATCCTTTTATGATTAGTGATTATTATAAATCTCAAACCGTTATACTGTCGATAAAAAATACATTTTGTCTATAGTTTTTTAAACTCTTAGTAATGTGGCGTTTAGAACCAAAGACATTTTAGAAACCATAGTTTTTAAAAAAGGCATTATGTTAAGGAGACGAGTAATCTTTCTCACGCCGTCATAAAATACTTTATCACTTTTAGAGATTTGGCTATAAACTAAGATCAATTAACATTCTAAGGGAGTTTATTGCAGGCCTAAGAAACTTGTTGGGTTCCGGTTTTACTTAAGATGTTAGAGATATAAAAAGGCTGGTGATTGTATATTTAGAGTCAATAGGTAGTTAGTGTTCAGTAATGTCAGTTAGTTACGTGTCTTCAAAGAGTATATTCAAATCAGTTCAGAGCCATCAAGAGAAACGTGACATCTTATTCTACTCTGTAACTCGTGCTAAATTATAGCTATGTGTGATACAGTAGAGATAATATATAAACTACTTTATTAAAACGGGATAATACTAATTCATCGCAAAGTATAGAAAAGCATAATAGTGTACCTATGCTACACATAAGGATCATTCATATTCTCTTAATCCGTTATAGGTATTTATGGTAGCCGGTAAATTACTCGAAAACAATTGCTCAAAGACAATATCTCGAAAACAATTGCTCGAATGAACAATAATTGCTCGAATGAATAATTGTTCGAAGGACAATATCTCGAAAACAATTGCTCGAATCAACAATAATTACTCGAATGAACAATTGCTCGAAAAACAATTGCTCGAAAAAAAATTGCTCGAACGAAAATAGTTATTAAATACTAATTAGAAACAAGGACGATTAGATGCAGCTAATCGAAGAGATTTCACTTCATTATTAAACGAATTTTGGCAATATTTATGTAATTAAAGATTGATAATCAAATTTTGAATGGTCAATTGCTTAATGTAAAAGAAGATGAAAAAACCAACTAGATAAGAGCTACCGATAAGGGAAAATTTAATAAAAAAAAACAAGTGGCACGAATACCAGAGAACTGTCGGGAACAGTTCCCATAGCCCGAGTTGCTAAAAACTAACAAACCTATAAACCTAGCCCTTAGAACATCTCGTCGGAGCCCAGTAAAGCTACTGACTGACAAAAAAAAAAATAGGTACTGTACCCAAAATTGGTGCAGTATTCCTGTTCAATAAAAATAAAAAAACCAGGAAGATAATAATTTAAAACAGTATTAAGATTGATAGTAAATAGCGATAACATGCAGTTATTGTAAATTACTAATTCGATACCAGGACGATTAGGTGCAGCTAATTAAAGTGATACAACTTGATAATTATCTGTCTTTTATTAATTTGAACACTTAGCAATTTGATCATACGAGCAATTGATCATTCGAGTAATTGTTCATTCGATCAATTGTTCGTTCGGAATTGTTTTTCGAGAAATTGTCGTTCGAGCAATTGTTCATTCGAGCGATTGTTTTTCGAGCAATTGTTTTGGAGCAATTGTCTTTTGAGCAATTGTTTTTGAGCAATTTACCTAGAACTCGTATTTATCCTTTCATCGAACAAAACAGCAAACTGAGTAATTAATTTTATAATCGAATTAATAAATTATGAACTGCTAGTATCAAATCACATAATGAGTTTGAAGATTATAGATCACATAAAAGAAATTAAATGTAATTATTTATTGATAGAATAAACAACTAATACAGTATCTTCATATAACATTAATCTTTTCTATCCTGACAGCTACTTGAGATACACATTTCGATTTTCCATTATTAGAATGAACAGATCAATGTATAATTAGAATTTTTTTTTACAAATTTAGATTTTTTGAAATTTGAATTGTCTGATCGAAAGAGTTTAGCTCAATTGTATCCTAAACATTATCAAACATACAACTTTTAAATTTAAATTCAGTTTTATATCATTTATAATATTGCCTGCACCGCTCTTGAAGGGTGGCACCTCTAAGGTTAGAAATTAAAAGGTTACTACTGCAAAGAATATAGTTTGAGAATATTGTTCCTCGCGATATTGGATATTGGATTTAAAGTTATTAGCTCATTGATTGGCTATGGTCATTGTTTGGTTTTGGAGATTCACCAATAAGAGCGTTGGGCGGCGGGAAACATTTGAGCCTCCCCCCCCCCCCTGCCAGGTCATTAAACATTAGTGAAGTGTGCAGTACAACAAAATAGCGGATAAAACAATTTGAATTACAGTAACCTATAGTGTGAGTTTCATAGTTCTTATATTTTGAAATGTTATTTAAATCAACACATATCTCTATGCAATGAGAAGGAGCCAGCAGGGGCGGAGCACTAACAGTTTAGTGCTCCGCGTTCGGTTGGCTCCGCCTCCTATCCACCCAATCAGAGAAGAGTTATCGTTAAAGCCGCCGCTATCCGTAAGAACTTTATGCTTACAACACTGTTTTGGTGTAAGCATAAATATATTTCAACAATATATCGAAACATTTTGCGCTGTTTACTATATTTAAAAAAATTTAGATGGAAGAAACAAACTTTTGGGCACACCGCACTTCATCACCCATTTAATTAAATTTTGTTCATTTTAAAATTTAAATTACAAAGCTATCTATGGTTGGCTTATAGATTAGAATGTTATTACTCCACTATAACAAGGTACACAATAATTACTTTGCACTATTTAAAATATTTGAATCTTGTTATTATTAAAAATTATTCTACGAAATTTTAGTTAGCTTCCTTAAAAATTTATCTAGTAAGTACTGCATTTGGACTTGAATTTTCGATAAAGTTTTTCTGCTGTCAACAGGACAACGGAGAGTAAAATCGTAATTGAAAACAAACTGAAGATTGGTAGCACTTGAGCCAAGTCGATTGCGGTTGGTACAACTGGCACTGGTGGCACTTCGTATTTATTCCATTTCTTCTTCAGAGCATCAACAATTCCACCAGAACGAAGTTTGAGTATCCTGGAGAAATATACGATTGATTCGGAATAACCAAAGAATTCAAATTATACTATTCGTTACGGTTATCAATAATTTACTCACATGTGGTCGAAAACCTCAATATAAGGAGAGTTTTTCTGAACGGCCATTCCTGCTTGTTTGACAAACTGCGCGAAAGGTAAAATTCGAAACTGTCCTTCATACTTTTTAGTCAAGAAGAAGAGACTCACTCGACTGTTGTACATTACATAATTTTCATTCAGCATCTGAAATTTAATACAAGTAACTACTTGATAAATACTATGATAAAATCCTTTGAGTTGAAGGAAAAATAGGATACATAATTTGCAAGCAAACGGTGTATTGCACAATAGATCTTTTACTAACGGGGAAATGAAGCTTGAGAAATCATGTTTAAAGGTGGTAGTTAGATCCTTTAGAATATATGTTTAATGGTTCACTCTAAGCAGATTTGCTTTATTGTATTAAAAAATTAGGTTTGATAGTTGATTTGTCAGCTTATAGTTAATTTTGTGATAAAAACTGTACAACAGCCTCTTTATTCCGACTTGCTAATTTGAAGTTCAAAGAAAAAGAATGTGCACAGTTTGTTTTCATTGTCATCTAGGTAGGTATAATCAATCCAATATCAAAAATACCTGTAAAGGTATAAAATTGGATAAACTATTTATAGAAATGTCTGAATACTTCAGGAAATAATATACAGATTGAACTAAGGCTGAACATGCAAATTTTGTAAATAAATTCAAATTGGAAATCAAAACAAAGAGTGAACTATCTTCTTCTTCAGCATCACATTATTTTTTTATAATAATATGTCCAATTATAATATGATATTATAAAATTATATTATGTAATATTTTTAATTTGTAATGTAAAGCCTGGAGAGGGTCAGAAGAGAGAAAAGGACTCCCTTCGGTGAACTTCAGAGACTACTCATCACTATTCTCTATTCGGGTTCACCCAAAGGCTTACCTTGTCAATTGCTTCGTCTGTGTTTTTCACCAAGCCTCCGCTGCTGAGTACGTTAGACCAGACTTCATTGAATACCTTATCATTGTTAATCTGCAGGGTATATATTAGGCTATTTAAATATTATTTAACCGTACTGCCAATGAACTTATGAAAAAATCACTTCGGTGTTTCAGAACAGTGTGCACAAAGAGAGGAAGTTTCTTCCATCTAAATTTTTTAAATATAGTGAACAGCACATAAGGTTTTTGGAGATATTGTTACTACAGCATAAGTTTCTATCGATACAGTGCCGCGAGCATAATGACAATGCTTTTAAGGATAACTCTTCTCTGATTGGTAAGCATAGAGGAGGATCCAACAGGGGGCGGAGCACTAAGCTGTTAGTACTCCGCCCACGATTGGTTCCTCCTCCTAGCATATTGTCTTGAGTTGAGATAGATTACATTTCAGATAATAAGAATGTTTGAAACTCTCAACATAGATGGCAGTAATGTGGTACGTTGTATCCGTTAATTTGTTGCACTGCACACTTCATGATATGGTCGAATTAGATTTTGCAAATGTTGTGAAATTTCTTTTGGTAATCTGGTAGAATTGCTTTCGATAATTTAGTTGCATTGATTTGTTAATCTGGTCGAATTGCTTTTGTCCATGTGGTTGAATTGCTTTTGTCCATGTGGTCGAATTGCTTTTGCCCATGTGGTCGAATTGCTTTTGTCCAATTGGTTGAATTGCTTTTGTCCATGTGGTTGAATTGCTTTTGTCAATGTGGTTGTAATGTTTTTGTTAAAGTGATCTAATAGTTTTTGCTAATGTAGTTGATTAAGTCTATTACCTTATAATTAATTTTTTCTAATTGGACGCTTGATTTTTGATGAATACTTTGCTATATTGTTTAAATATTAAGTAAATTGCAGTGTCCTTTATTTCAGTTTGATTCACCTTTATATCAGTTTGAATTCCCCAGCTTTCGACCATAACAAAATTGTAGGTGCCATCGTCTAGGATTTCTTGGATTCCTTTGAATGGCAAATCTCCGCTCTGCACAGTTAGTTTCGAATAAAGCAGACTAGTGTAGAAAATGTAGATCAAAATGTTGAAGAAAAGCATCGTAATGAATGCAATTCGACCACTCACCGAAGTAGCAACCGTTGGAATACCTGTATGAATGGATTTAAAGGGTAATAAAATCAATTATCGAATGATTCTGTCTCCGTACACAATTTATCGAAATGCAGAATTGAAAATGATTGAAAATAATAATTTTAGAAGATAAGTTGGCGTTTGGCTGAAGAAATACATCAAATATGTGAATAAAATAAATGATATCTAGTCAATGAATGTATTATGTCAGTTTTAACTAGATATAATTTTGAATAATGACTATTTCATATTTCTTCTCAGGTAATTTCTTATGTAAAATAATTATAACCTTGTTGCGTGAAAACAGAAATTGAGTTGAAGAGACAATCTCCGATGTTCAAGTTGTTTTTTTCACCAGGACTCAGGTTGATGATGACGCAATGAAGAAGTGAAATGGATACCAAGAAAGATAGGATTAGAATCCAGGATCTAACGCTGAACTCAGAGGAAAAAGTTTCCATAACTGATTGCAACTGAGGCTCTGTTTTCATCACAAGTCTGTACCTAATAAAATATTTAAACTTTACTATCAGAGACATAGTTATTGTGGGTTTGTAAAAGGCTAAGTTGGTTCCCTCTTAATTTTCTATGACCAAACCATACCTTTTTCTCTGGGTAATGGGTAGCTGTTCAAAGAATTATTTTTCAGCTATTAACCCTATCACTAGTAATTTGTACTGGTGATAGGGTATCTAAAGAAACATTTATGTTCAATAATATGGACAGAAAATCAAGTCTTTCTGTATTTTCTCAACAAAAACATTGATTACCTAAACGTAATATGAATTATTTCTGTAAGTAATCTATCAAAAATAATTCATTTAGAAACGAATTTGCCCTTAATAGTCACATTATTATTTGATAAGTCAAATAACTTAAGTCATTACTCTTCTTCATCTACAGCGATGAGATAGTGAACTGCTTCACTCCGTTCACTGGTATGAGCTAGGTTGTCCACAATAAGGTCACCCTCTCCTTTAACCATCTCTCCAACCAAACCAGTCCATTCACTCTCTTGATTTACATTTCCCCATTCTCTATCAGGAGATGGCTTGTAGGAACAGCTATGGTGGAAGAAGGTTATATCGTGTTAATTATATTTTGACCCTGAAAATTGGTTCCACTCTTAAAACGTAGTTTCTACACATGTGTACTATGTAGTTGAATTCTGCATAAGAAATCTACCGCACTATGAAATTATTAGGGTCAAAGTTCTTCATTTTACCTGAAATTCATGAGATTACCCAAAATTTCTGCTTGTTCTGGGTAGAAACCTGTTGCCACCCACCTGTTTCCCTCATCTTTACGTACAATGTTCGCCACACTATTACCCTGGAGAAGAAATTTGGCATTCATCTAAGATATTACAGAAAATATGATGTAATTTCATTCAATATGAATTTTAGACAAGCATCCCTATTTGGAGCAGATTATGCTGGGACCAAGAAAAATTTGTAGAATTCCTCTCTCAGTCTTCAGGCTATACAGAGAACCTTCTATGATATGACGTACCTGAATTAAACATCTCAATGTGATGCCCTGTAAATTCAATCTTCTAGAAGCGAATTCTTTGGGAGGGGCAAAAAGATTTCCACCAGGTGTCTGATAGATCAGTAACAGCATTTCACGATTAAATTGTTAAATTCTCCTTTTACAATATTCAATGCAAAATGTTAGTATAATTACCCAGTGACCGACTTTTGAAAATGTGATATCGGTGCTGATGTTATTGACACTGTAAGACTCCCAAAGTTCAACAACTGAAGATGTCTCAAATTTGTATCGTGTGAATGTAATCTAGAAATAACGAAATAATGACTTATTTAATATTTATCCCTGTATTTATGTGCCCTTATTTTTTACATTATTTATTATTATATATTGCATTCTGAATACATCTACTTGTTCTTTAATTATGACTCACTTTATTGTCTATAGGTAGGAAGATTTGCTTGAACCTATCAGTTGCTAGACAATCTAATATGATTATCTGGAGATACTTGTACTTTTCTCGAGAAAAACTTTGAAGCTGAAGGAAATGAGAAATTAATTAGCATTTCTTAATTAAAGAAAATTATCATCAATTTATTTAGATCTTTCTTAGCCACTCACCTCATCAATTCTATCTTCATTTCGTGTAATTATGACTATTAGCAAACCCTGGATCTTTCTGAACAGCTGACTGTTTGTTGGCTATTTCATTCAGAGAATCAGTTTTCTTCATTTTACTCACACTCGAATATAGATGTCTTGGAAGTGCATCAAGTAGGTGGATGGTATTCTTGTAACCTGTAGTTAAGTTGATAAATGTTTGATATCTTAATGCCTTTTTTGATCAATCCCTTTAATGTCTGACTATACAATGAACACTTTCTTGCAACTAACTTTCAGTTCTCATTTAAGTGGATTTTTACAATAGGTTGCACAGAGTCGTTCATGTTCGGATTTGTTACAACAAGAGAATTTTTGCAATTTGATTTAATGTAGTTTGTAAA
Organism: Caprella mutica; assembly: GCA_947561585.1. Classification (NCBI taxonomy): domain Eukaryota; kingdom Metazoa; phylum Arthropoda; class Malacostraca; order Amphipoda; family Caprellidae; genus Caprella; species Caprella mutica. Next base: position 63,579 of record CANNZV010002872.1, read on the forward strand.
TTTATTGCCATACTGCCTGAGCTTTCAACATTCATTGATAAATTAATCAACTGATTTGCATTTGAATTTTATTTTAATTGACGGTGGGAATGGTCAGACATTCCTACCTAATTGTAAGGGAACAGTTTGTAATAATAAAAATAAATTCAACTGCGTTATGTGAGGTAACATTACAAATGAATTAAAAATAACATATAGTGTACACTGGAATTGATCTTTTTTCTCCTCTATACTTACAGTTTTCATCTTCTTCAATCATGAAAGTGATTTTCGAAAATTCGTAAAATTTGACATAATCTTTGAGAAAATCAGTTATTTCCGTTCCACCGTGGTCACAACAGATCGAGTTTAATAATGATGCTGAAATTGTTTGCTTCGGAACAGTCTCTATGAAGCACACGAATCCCAAAATCATGTTCTGTTTTATACATCGTAGTATCATCATGTCGAATTGAACAATAACTCCTTTCAGATATCAATCAAATTAAGACATCATTTCATCACACTGTTTAGTCCAGACTGGTCGATAGGTAATCACTCAGTTGAAGTTTTGCATCTCAATATTTGTATAAACGGAAGTAGATTTACATAATGATTTTTATTAGAATTGATAGAATACAATATGCTTGTAGTTATATAAACAATATTTCACTAAGTAAAGAATTGATTGTATTAGAAAGTTGGGATTATATTGTATTACAATGGCGGGGCAACCTTTTTATCCATTGTGAGGGTACTAATTTGGACCCAAGAACCGTACAAGAAAAGCTTCTAATTTTTATATTCACAACATAGTTGAGCTAAAGTTAGAGAAAGGATTAGTTGACATATATGAATGGTTTGATTTTGCCCCTACCTACGTGATGAGTTGCAGCTACTACTTAAAATTAGTTAAATTGACGTTAGTTAAAAGAACACAGTCGTTTTCACTCACACCTAAACTTAAAAACAGCAGCGCCAACTCTCATAGTAAATTAAATTATACACCAGATGCATTTGATTAACAGTTCTTATGAGTTACTATAATACATAATAGTTTCAACAGATGTGAATTAACTAATGTTTGATGATACACCACTTCATAAATGTTTTAATACACAAGAAAACAATAATATAGTCCAACCCACTCAAGTTATGAAGTGATCCAAAGCATAAATTGATGATCCACTAAATATGACTTATATTGTATATATGTAAACTCTTTTTTCTATGTGTACTCTTTCTTATTAATTTCCTTTACAATAACAATCAGCGGCAGTAATAACAGTCTTGGACACCATTACAACCAATGAACCAAGAAGAGCACCTGTAATGAGTAAAGATACAAATTACGACATACATTGTTAAATTACTATTGAAAGTTATCAGATATTTCCATCGTAAATATCACAGAAAGATTGCTAAAACTAGTTTAATATATTGACTTGATAAATTTGTCTACTAGATTTATACACTATATAGATTTATTGCTTTGGCGGTGTGAGACAATCCTTGGGGGACCAAAACAATCCTTATGGACCAAGACAATCATTGTGGGACCAAGACAATCCTTGGGGGACCAAGACAATACTTGGGGGACCAAGACAATCCTTGGGGACCAAGACAATCCTTGGGGGACCAAGACGATCCTTGGGAGACCAAGACAATCATTGGTGGACCTAGACAATACTTGTGGGACCAAAACAATACTTGAGTGACAAAGACAATACATGAAGGACCAAGACTATCCTTGAGGAACCAGATACGTATAAAAAAACTGAGCGGCACACCACAGTACGGCATACAATAGTACTGCGCACCAAAGTACGTTCTAATAAATAGGTAATCTGAATGAAGATTTATGATATATAGAGTGAATTTGATAGTTGTTATATCAAATTTATGACTGACGGTATCTGAATCCAATGTTCATACAATGCAGTTTAATTCTTTAATTGAGATGTTTAATTTGCAATAAAGAATAAAAATAAATCCCAGAAAACTGTAATAATTTTATGGGGTAACAACTATAAACTTTCGGTCTGAGGTGTGAGTATAAACTTATCAGTTAGATCATAACAAACTTGCGGATACAAAAAAATACATAACAGCCATTAATTTTGAGATAATTTGATAGAACGTACTATAGTGGGCCGTACTGTGGTGCGCCGTACTGTGGTGGGCCACTCAATTTTTAGATATTGTTGAGGGACCAGGATAATGAAAGGAAAACCATAAATAGTCCGTATCAATACATAAAAAAAACAATATTTATTTATGAATATTTATAATTTGATCGATCTATATCATGAATATTTGAACTAAATAAAAAGATATGAATGGTTTATATTAAATAAATTTCAAACAAATGGTACAGTAAATTGTTGTGAATTTATGTAACTGAATTCATTACATCATTTTTATTATCGCTCTCATAAAGAAGGTAGAATAACACTTATTACTATACAATTACCAAATCACGACTCAGTAGAATTACCAAACGGTAACTAAGGCGAAGAAGAGTAACAAGAGATATATAATTGTTACTCCTTGATTAAACATCTCATTTTATATGAATTATAGAGAGAAATTTTGTTTCAGAATTAGAATACTATATAAGCATATTAATTATAATATACAGTCTTTCAGTGTTTGTGACTGTGATGGAAGTTTAAAGTCGTGAACTTATTATTAAATGTTTTAAAATCCAACCACAGCTTAGCTATCACTCAGTATAAGTAATTAACAGATACTTATATTTCTATAATTATTGTGTTACATTTAACAAACAGCAATTTTATTCTATGTCAAATAGTTTTGGTAGTAGGGTACTAAGTTCCAAGTTATTGGTTAGTTCTACAATTTCGGACACGTCAGAAATGAAAATTATTATTATTTAACTTCTATTCTAATTGGTATCATGGATACCAATTGACATAAAAGTTAAATAATGATTATTATCTAAAAATTTTTACGTGTTCGAAAATATGAAACTGTGCAATTACATGGAACTAACCCTAAAATGGAACATGTTGAATTTCTGAACCAATTGCTTCTATAAATAACATAATCTGGATTATAATTTTGATGTTATTTTTAGTTACCCTGAAATAATCACAAAAAATTGTCTCCATTTTCTATGTCTAAGAATGGTTCTTATTTCGAGACATGCCTCAAAATAAGTACAACTTTTATTAAAGCGGGAAGAACTTAAAGCTAGGCCTGCTTGTATATGGAATAAATATATTTTTCACTATCTATACTGTTAGTGCGTCACTTCACATTGATGAGTAATGCATAGACGTGAGGTCAGGCTTGCTCACCTATTTTATAATGTATAACTAATTCTATTATATTTCTATTCTGATTGGAGTTTCCTTTTGGTATTCTATTTGTTGTAAAGTTAAAGAGTTCCTAGCCAGAGAAAATTCCAAACCCGTCACTAACCCAAAAAACGAGCCTTTACAGGTGACCCATTATACAGAAATTAACGCACGAAAGTTCAGTCTGGAAAATAAACTTTCCATGGAAATTGCCAGACAACACTAGTCAGTTCAGTCAGTTCCACCAAATCAGTACGTTCAGTCCAATCAAATGCAAAGGAATACTAAAGAGATGTGAGCTATTTCCGCCAACTACCACTATTTCCACCATAAAGCCAACTAAAACTATGTCTTCCTTAAATCCTACTACAGTATTTCTACTAAATCTGACCTACTTAATAACGCCTATCTCAAATAGGCTAGGAAGAGCAAAAGTACCAAAGAAGTAAAGATGTTTATACTGATTATCAACCATTCTCAACTCTAAATATGAGATACAGTATCAAAAATCCAAGTTTCTTACACCTATACTCACTGTGACACGGTGCCCAAATGTGTCCATGTCTCAAAGGAGTACGGAGATGAATTACACATTGTGGCGTGACCATAATCACCACAATTTTTTTCTTAAACTAATAGGAAGGATATACACTTATTAGCATGAGTTCAACCTCCATTCTTGATTTCTCAATTGGTACTGACATGTTGTATTATGCCACAATGCCACATTCACTGATATCCAATTGCTGCAATTAACGTGTGAAGAGCGTAAAATTATATATAATGTATATTTATTGCCATATGTAAGCAGTAATTGATCCATTCAAGTTATTCACACTTCTTAAAGCCTAATTTTTTATTTGTGTGTATTACCTTGATTACGCCAAGGTCATAAATCACTCTACTTGTGACAACAGCTCTCTCGATTTGTGAGCATAACTCACAAAGCTGTTGCTACTCAAAATATAAACAGCAACGGCTTTACCCTTTAGTTTCTACCACAGTTGAATTCATAATAATTATAGTAGTGTTACAATTATTTAACATTCATTTATTTATCCGTAGGTGCCACCATCGCATTTATGGCAATATAGTTGACTAAGAACTTTTAATATACATGTTTTCATCCCCCAGAATGTACCATTTGTTTCTAGGTAAATTCCCCCGTGGAAAATTCCACTACAGAAAGTTACACCGCTGGAAAGTTCCACCGCTGGAAAGTTCTACCGCCGGAAAATTCCACCACGGAAGATTCCACCTCATAATACTGGATTTCATTTACAGAAAGTATAACATTTAATAAAAACTTAACTAAAGAGAAATGTGTTTTTGATGGTAAGCGAACAATATATCATTAGTTAAAAAGTTAAAAAATTATAAGAATATGTTATGTTAAATCATGACCTAAGAGATAAGCTAAGACGAACATAGGAAATAATAGAGAGATCCAACGATCTTTTAAATATGAATCAATTAAATTTTTGATAAAATTAAAATAATGTAAATTCAACAATAAAGTTTCGCTGCACAGTGATCAGCAATTTAGATCCCGTTTGATTTTCCTTCAAACATATATATGTTGAAACTGAAACTACAAGGATACTATTTTGTTGCATACATTTTATTTTATGTATATTATCTATCGCCCAGGTTTTTAAATGTACCAATATATATTTCACTTTAAATTGGCAACGGTAAGAGGTGGAATTAAAAAATAAATTTGACACGTACTGAAATTAAATGTTTAATTATTATCGATATATTCTAATAAAATAGAAAAATTTTAAAGCTGAAATTTTCTGAAACTGTTTAATAATCCCTATTGAAAGTATTACAAAATAAAGTTTAAATTTAAAGCATTTTAACTGAATTTCAAACATAGAGTTAAGCAGGTTGCTTATTAAAATTGACTCTAAAGAAATCGACATTGAAAACATGAATATACCCAAAAAATGTATTTTGTATCAAATATTTAAATCTGAACGTTAGTGTTTCAAATTGAAGAAGCTAAATTTAGCAGTGTTGCCATACCAGCGATATCCAGTCACGATTAACCAGTTGAATATTTAATGTCTATGTAATGAAATGAATAGTTGTTTTATATTAAAAAATAAAGATTTGTAAATTTACAATTATATGTACATTACCTGGACTTAGAAATACATCCTGAAATGAACTGTTTATTTATACTGTTAGTTTGTTTATTTTTTAAAATGGTGGAATCTTCCTTGGTGGAATTTTGCACGTCTGTCATGTAACGCCGGTGGAATCTTCCATGGTGGAATCTTCCTGGTGGAACTTTCCGCGGTGGAATTTGCCGGCCACGGTACTATTTGTATGTAGCGCATACACTAAAATTAAAGCTGCACTTATGATTTGCTTCATAGTCGAAAATATGAAAGATTGAATGTTTGTTTGATTGAAAGAAATTCATCAAGTCAAAAATAGAATAAGTGCAAAAGACTTTGTAGGATTAGTTACACAAGAATGTGGCTCTAAAGAAAAAATATTCTACCATCATTCGATGGCAATGGTCAATTATTTTAAGGAAAAAGATGGAACAGATGGAAGATGAACATGAAGAAGTGATAATAAATAAAACCTATGACCATTCCTAACCAAAAATAAAGGATCTTTCAACTAAGTACAATCATAGCGCTATAGAATATATAAAAATATGTTTAATGAAAGTTTACAGACATGTTAATTATAGATTAATACTATGCAAATGTGCATGTAGGTTGTTTGAAGTCCATAAATTACTAACTGATTTAATTGTCAAAGCCGTGTATACATTGTCAGTTACAACCTAGGGAATACGCGTGGTGATCACTGAGCATTCGAGAGTGTCACCACGATACTAGTTGGGAGAATAGTGGCTGTGCTCTCAGTTTGTGTTACTTGTGTATAGCTGTGAGAAGGTTTATGCCAAATCACTCGCTATCGAAAAGAAAGAGAAGGTTGCTGTGGAGACTCGCACACCCTCCTCTTCCTATTACTAACAGCTCACTGATGAATGATGATCAGATGATGATTGATGAGAGTGACAGATGAGTGAAAAAGTGCCACTCTCCGAAAGTGTGGTCATTCGAACGAACACTGTCCGTATTTCAATTTCAGTGCGAAAACAGCGTTTCCTGGTGAAATTCAACACTTAGTGGTGAATTTCTAGGGAAATACCTAGGTGCCGACTGACAATGTAAACACAGCTTTACCAATCAATAACTTTTTATTATGTGGTGATTTCTATGTTTAATTAAACTGGGATAACATGATTTTCCTGATGTTTAATCCTTTCGTTTGTTCAAATGTTCAAAAATAAGTTCGTTTACCTAGTTATCAATTGGAAAGAGTTGTTTTATATGAAATTCCTGTTCTTAAAAATCGATAATTATTAGTATCGAAGACACTTTTACTTCTCACTATGAACATTTTTAGGCTTTGATAAAAGCTTTAAAAAGTGAAATGAAAAAGTGAGTGACAAATATAATATATAGTTACATTCATATGTTTAACATAGTTTCAAATACAGGTTATTAAAACTATTTATAGTGTTATAAATGCTATGAACGAATAAATTTAATCTTATGAAAAAATGAAGTAGTAAATAACTTTAAAAGTATCTGGTTATTCGAACAAATATTTAAATTAACTTTTTACATTTCTGAACCAACAACATTCAACATATTTAATGAAATTAATAGCTAACTGAAGAAATATTCATAAATATCCATTCTCAAAAACAAAAATTACATATAGAATAAAGATACCTATATAATTATTGAAAATAATACTCATATTCTCAAACATTCATTCAATGAACAAATTGCATAATATACAATCGCAAAAGTGAAACTACAAATCAAGAAAGCTGATAGTTATATTTGACAGCATTCCTTTTCCTGGGTTACCAGCCTATAAAACCATTTATGAAAAAGTTTTCTTCAGTTATAAAATCACTGAGTCTCCCAAAATGTATTCATTTTATACACATTTTCCATGACCATAACAATAATTGATAACGAGAACATCAGGAGTAGGAAACTGTAAATTGGTAACATTTGAGTGAAATCAATTGCAGTTGGTACGACTGGTTTTGGCTCAAAATCGAACACTATCCACTTCTTCTTCAGAACATCAATCACACCAGCTGATGACAGTCTCAGAATTCTGAAAATTACAGTAACGAGGACTCAATTGAAAAATTCAATTACTACCATATGAAATTCAAGGATTTACAATGTCAACTTACGTACCTATGATCGAAGATTTTTATGTACGGTGAATTTTTCGGAACTGCAAATCCACTCTGATAAGTAAACTTGGCAAATGGCAGGATAGTGAATTCTCCTCGGTAATGTTTAGTCATGTTATACTGGAAACTTCGACCTGAGTAGAAAATTACCTTATCGTTCATGATCTGTGGATAAGAGAAGAGTTACGTAAATGTAATTAATTTCGGCTAGCCCTGTCTGAAAATATGTGTTATGCAGATACCTTGTTATTGTAGATTATGGTGAAAAATGATTTTATGTAGTTTTAAAATGATGAACAGCTCTAAGAATCATTGAACGATTCATATATTTGTGTGATCTTAGATTAACATGTATGTACTAAAAGAATAGATAGGTAGTATTGGCCTATAATAAAAAAATGATATAAAAATTTAAGTTCGATCAATCAATCAAATTTATACCTAATGTCATCAATACTCACGCGGTTAACAGCTTCGTCTGCAGTTTTCACCAATCCTCCCTTGTTCTGAATGTTCTTCCATACATTCTTGAAATCCAGATTACGACTGTTCTGTGTGATCAAATATCACATTTAAGAAAGATAAGAAAGTGAGAAGAATAAATATACAATTTTATTTATTTATACCGAGCGGTCATTTGATTACGTGGGATACGATTTCCCCTAGAGAAAATATTCATTTTGTTTAATTTACTGTTTACGTTACTTGTCAATAATAATCATTCATTCATTCACCTCATCAATTAGCATCAAATCAAATACTGAAAGGGTAATAAAAACACACATGTAGTTTATGTTATGTGTTTTCTAATTAAATAATGAATCAGACAAAGGCTCCATAAAAATAAATCCTAAATATACATATTATAATTAAATTAATCAATAATCTACCTTTGTAGGGGATTAACTCACAACATCATCGAAACCACAGTACTAGAGTACCTGTTTTGGCTATCACCTCCTTCTGGAGAACTGCTAATTGGTTTTGATGTGGAACTCGTCTACATAACAGTACTAAGTTGGTGTCTCTGACTACTGAACTCTAATACTCATTGAATGCTTGCACTGTAACATCAGACGCTGTTCTGCAATCGGTTTTAGTTGCTGGCTCCCTCTTCTTATCTTCTTCTACGCTCTCTCTCTAAACTAACGTATAGAATAAATAAGCTGTTGGGACACTGGTGTGGGCACGTGTACCTTCACATCTTGGCATACGTAAGGAAATTTCATAAAGTACATGGTATTACGGCTCAGAAAGGAACAATGATATTCTTGAAATTATCACCAATACTATACTGTCACGAAATAAGAATACATGTTCTTATTAGAGATTCTCGTATTATTACGCTTCTGAAAACATCACCTGAAACACAGTCAGCGAAGTCTCAAGAGAATAGTCACCGAATTCCAAGTATTAGCTAGGGAAATACCTTCCCCCTAATATTGGCATCTTCGACGGGATGGGACGTACGCAAATGCATGCAATCACCTATGGCCCAGTGCAAAGTCTTCAGCATTTGTGCCTCATAAACAAAGGTCTTCAAACACTAATTATTTTACCATATGGATTAAAACATCCTCGTAATTCTCGTATGTATTTTGATTATTGATATTTAAAATTTATTCAATTTATTTCTGATGCAAGGTTTATATTTCTGGTGAAAAGTTTACATCGATTTAATATACATGTTTAACTTAAATGTTAGTAAGAATAGAAATTGTAATCTATATTTCGAACTTACTGCTAGCATAATTTCAATATACTCTTAGTTTAATAAACAGACGTTAACAGAGACTTTTTTTGAAAAGGGTAAGAATGTTGGAATTTTTTTCCTAGTTTCCGACGCACAAAATTGATACTCATTAATAAATCAAATTAATTAGTAAACAAATAAATTAATATTTCAATTAATTAATAGCTAAAGGAATTATAAACAGTTGTGTTTATAAGTGTCAGATTACATTTAGGGAACGTGCATTATTTGGAAGACCACTGTTTTTGTTTTTCTGAGGGTATGTTTGCTAGACGAAACTCTTAACCTCGATTTTGATCAAAAATCTTAAAAGGTGTTTACCTACAATTCTTATATAATCCCTTGTTCAACCCTATATACACTAAAGTCCTCTGTTAACCAGTGTTCACTCTTGCGGTAATAGTGCCGCCTCACTCTTTCCGTAGCGGTACTATGTTCATTCTTCAATTGTTGTTCATTGTCTAACTTGTAATTTAGTGATAGTATTGACATAATTTTCTTTATGGTAATTCTTTTGTAACGAAGTATAAAAAGTATACAACGGAAAATGCGTGAAGTACAGGGTAGTAAAAGCACATAAAGGAGAAATGATCTGTTTAAAAGGTGTCCGAAATATTATCTGGTTATAAAACAAATATGTAAATGAAGTCAGTGACTTTTCTGCATCCATTAGTATTGCCACCGATGGTGTTAGATGACTTTGTTCATGGAGCAATTTTCTTTTCTGATAGCTTCTTCGATTCCCTTGTCATTAATTTCCTATTGAGGTCAGCAATATAGCATTTGGTTCCAAAGCATACGTTAAACCCCGTGTACTGATTTGTGATTACTAGCTAATTTGATATTCTCACTATTATTTAATTCTAATCTATGCAATAAATTAAGTGAATGTTAAATCAACATCTATGTATGTTCAATATTTATTAAATTTACATAATTATTCTCTAAGTCATTAACTCCTTGATTTTTAAAATATTTATTTATATGTAAAAAGTATTTTAATATGCTAACCAATTCGATCGAGTGAAATTGTCTGAGAATTGGGTAGCTAATAGCAGTTTAATAATTATAGATGTTGGGTTGCAAATTCTAAATATTTCTCAAACATACAAATATGGATCGAAGTTCATGTTTTATATTGAGTAAAAGCAAAAATTGAAATTGAAGGCTTGTTCAATTCTCAAATTATGAACAAAATAAAATACTTAGACCCTAGAACCGTTATGAACTGATAATGTACAAATGCATTGTGTAAACAAAGAAATTGTACTCTGCCCCTAATACAATTATATCTTTGTTTCTTATCTTAGTACTTTCTAAGAAAGTTTTTAGCTTTTAATTTCTAAAATGATTTGAAATATTTCTGTAATATCTATAAAATAATGTATCTTATATATATTTCAAATAAATGTATCTAAATTTAATTATAAATTTGGTTTTGTATACTCAGTAAAATGTATGTCTTCTTAACTCTCTCTCTCTCTCTCGCTAGCTCATTAAAAATATTAACCAGGTGAGATCTCGTCTGAAATTTTGAGGTAGACCGTCACATTCTAATATGTAATCACACTAAAGTACGATAAAATTATTTCAGTTAGTAAATGTATCTTTATGTGAATATACGTAAATTCATTCATATATTTCTAAACATATACAATTTAATGATACTATCTATAAGCCAAAATAGCTCCGATTTAATAATGCAGGGGTCACCAAACTTTTTTCACAGTGGGCCGGATAACTGGACTGGATGACGAGCGCGGCCCATATAATCAATCTGTTTAATTCTTTCAAGCCAGAACGAAATCTCTAGAGAAAATAGACGAAACTCTAAGTTTAGAATTCCATTTTATTAGAATAATAGTGAAAAAAAATTAATTCCCCAAATAGTATTGAAAGTTGGCCACATTAGCAGAAGAATAATTTCACCAGACATGGTGTGGATATACTTGATTCTCTCGAACTAAGCTGCAAATTTTTTTATTGAGATTTGTGAAACTGAAGTTTAGCTTTCAAGATATCATCAGTGCTTGGTTTTGAATTGCTACCTCCAATCAAGAGAATTACTACCTCCAATCATGAGAATTGCTCTAAAATTTTTAAAAGTCAATCTCGTTCGATTGGTTGATCGACTTCACACACCTAAGTTTTTCCAAACAATGATGCCATACCAGAGACAAATTTCCTCTATTTCGGAAACTCAACATGATGAAAGCCGTAATAAAACTCAACAAGTTTTCCTTCTCTGTTCATTTCTTTCATCGGGCCGGATGAATTGTCGTCGCGGGCCGGATTCGGCCCGCAGGTCATAGTTTGATGATTTATGGTTTATATCAATGTAGAAGATATACTCTTACCTCCAATTCATTATGTATTCCCCAGCCTTCTACAAGTGCGAAATTGTAACTAGCGTCGTCCAAAACTTCTTTTATATTGTGGAAAGGCAAATATGTACGTATCACAGTGAGCTTCGAATAGAGCAGGCTTGTGTAAAAAGCTGTTATTAAAATAGTGAAGACGAACATTGAAAGGAATGCCATTCGACCACTGAGCGAAGAAGCAATCTTTGAAACTCCTGAAAGAAAAATTAGATTTTAAGCTGTTAACTAAATTATATAACTCAAGGGAAAATAATATAATTTTTTTCCTATATTGAGACTACAGAGTCCAAATGGCAGACAGATCGTTCACCTAATATGCACCACATAAATTGAGGAAACGCTTAAAGTGTTGGATAGAATTCTTCTCCTTATATGCCCTTAAATTAACAAAAAATTACAGGATATTTTGGAAATAATATAACAAAATATTGATACATATCTATATATTAAAATTCAAAGGTCACTTTTTAGATATTGCAAATTCAAGGATGAATAGTAAGAAAGCGATGGAGGGTTCCAATTTTTTGATATATCCACCCTTGATGAACACCAAACTCGATTATTCTATTGTTCATTACTGAATGTCAAAATTCATCTTATATTTAGCTATCTCAATTCAGGATGAGACGTTTTCAGCTCTAATTCTCTCTTTATGGTTAGCAAGCAGATGGCGTTTCGGATTTTTAAAAACATTCAATTTTGTAAAAATGGTTCCCATAATTATTAAACACCCTGTAATACTTAGTTTCATTATTTTGATATACTAACCTTGCGATGTCAGTGCAGAAAAAGTGAACAGACAACACTCCTCGAATGTTATTTTGAAGTTTTCCATTGGACTGAACTTTAGAATCAGGAAATACATGATTGTCATTGACGTTAGACTAATTAGAATCATGATCCATGATTGGGAGCTGAATGCTGATAAGTAAGTGTCCCACATTGTAGGTAAACTCTGAATGGATTTCATGATCAGAACATTCCTGGAATTGAGAGTGAAATACCACTAGTTTCATAAACAGTTGGTTATAATTTGGAGTGAATCTTCAGCCTATTGAACAATAAAAACATCGTCATCGGGCAATCTAGAATTACCATTGTGAATAAGTTCTCATTTTCAACTTGAATATAGATTCACGCTACCTTAAGTCTCCCCTTTTCTTCTATGTAGTATTTATATGATTATCCAATTGTATCGAATTCCACCTATTTCTGATTTACATTTTGAAAAATGGTGGATTCTAATATTTGCCAATACTAATACTTACTCTTCAAATTCTACTGAGTGGAGAAAATGTACGGCTTCGGCACGTTGCTTCGTTTGAACCAGATTGTCTACTATGATGTCACCCTCTCCCTTTATCAACTCTCCCACCAGCCCCACCCACTCCCCTGTTTCACCCACACTGCCCCACTTTCTGTCAGGTGCTGGCCGATAGGAGCAACTGTTAGACGTGGAAACGATTTAAAAGATGTTCGAAAAGAGGGTGATAATAAAGGTTATGATAGGTTATGAAAAGTCAGAAAGGTAAACTATATTCTATGGTATCACTCAATGTCCTAAGCTGTGAGTGTCTGCTATATGAGAAGATTCTCTATACAGGTACAGTTCGTTCAACAGATTATCTCAAAATGGACACCCTCTACACAGGACAAAAAATATCCGTTCTATGAGACTTTAAATTATGTGATTTAACATATCTATTATTCGTTTACCAAGTATATATTCATATTATTATAATATACAGAAGTATTACAATTTACAATCAACAATTAATATATGGTTTTCAGACTTTTAGTAATTTGATTTAGTTACCTTCCAGTAGGAAGTAGTACAGATAAAAAAAATCAATGGTAAATGTGTAGTCAGATTATGTTCTAGATTTTTCTTTGTCTTGAATTGGGTGTACTTGTAACTGTCTTTTCTTTTCAATAAACATTATTATTATTACTCAAGCTCCGTTTTCCATCATAAATGCTAGGTTCTTTTTATTATTAACTCTTTAAAGTTCATGATGATGTTACCTGAAATTCATGAGTGTGGACATCATTTCCATCATTGCTGGGTAAAAACCTTCAACTGACCATCCATCTCCATCTCTTCTTAGAAAATTCCATACTCCATTACCCTGCAATGGAATAGAATTATAAGAACTATAGTAAACCAAAATATATTATCATTCGGTATTATGAATCTGTTTATTTGAAAAATTAATAATCAAATTCTAATTTTGTACCAGATACATTTTCCTGCGAAATTCATATTGAGACTATGAAAAATTGAATCAACTTTTCTGAAGAAATAAAAAAGGCATAAAAATATAAGAAATGAAGTTATTAAATAGCATAGAATAGAAATAGAAGAAATGTATGGTCACATTAAAAAAAATAGTGAAATTTAATTATCAATGAGAATACCGATTGCATAAGGGTTTTGACGTAAGGAGATTTTCATAAATTTAGTCAAATTTTAACAATAATTTACAAAATATTCAAATTTCAGACCAGCCTGTTGTTTCATATCCTCACCTCCATCAAACACCTCAGGGTTATACCTTGAAGGTTCTGTCTTCTAGGAGCAATTTCCATGCTGGGGAGATGAAGATCATTGCTGTTTTCCTGTTTTGTAGATGACTTATTATATTAAATTTTTTTTTGTGTATATTTCTTCAATTATCATTAGCACTTTTCATTCATAACGTTAGAGAGAGTTATAGTTGGGCCATAGAAGAATAAATAGGATCCTTCATTCAATCTTAAATGGCCCACCATAACTTACACTTTAATCATAATTATTTATCGTTATCGGCACTTCCAGGTAAATCACTTAACTTAATGTTTATTTAGTCACTTCAAATAAGTATGGAAACCGAGTTTTCAGAACGATAAAGGATTTTATTTCACATGTATTGTAATCAAATCCATTATTGTAAGTGTAAGTACATTTTACGCACAAAGTTTTCTGTCTTTTCATAAATTCAAGATCAATCACAGTAAGTTAGTCATTCCACAATTAATTTGATAGATTCCCCACTCACCCAGAAGCCGACTTTCGAAATCTGGATTTCAGACCTGATGTTATTGACGCTGTAAGACTCCCATAGTTCGATGGTTGTTGAGTTTACAGAAGAAAAGTCCGCGTTGAATCGTATGAAAGTAATCTGGAGAATAAAAATTCGGCATTTTTGTCTTTACTGGTATGGTTTGGATGATTATTATATGAATGCTATTCATCTAGTAAGAAAATTTAGCATATGAACAAGCATTTTAAATATATGATAGCAAAATGCTAAACCCTAGTTCAGACCCCTGAAAATAGTTCCGTATTGTAAACACATTTTAGCCATATAGATTAATGCTAATAATGTGGCAATAAAGTATATTTATGTGAAAGCCACATTAAGTAAATCTAACAACATTGGAGCTCATAAGTAACAACATATGGTAATTCCATTTTAAAATCCTTTCATATTAGGTGTCAAGCTGTAAAGTTTGTCAACCATATGTAATTTACCAGGTTCATATCAACATGTCAAATTCCATACTAATAACATATGAACAAATATAGAACATCCGCAAATTAATTTGTCATCAATTATGAGAAAAGTATAAATAAAATATTTTGATGTTAAATCACAAATATTCACCAAATTGTCAATTGGTAAAATTAGCTTCCTGAAGTCATCATCAGCGAAACAATCCATTATGAGGATCGTTAGAGTTTTGTATTTCTCTTTTGATAAATGTTGAAGCTGTGGAAATTAAAATCGAGCATTAGATTTTATACTTTAACAATAAGAAGACTAGGTAGACGAATTAGTTTTTATCTCTTTGATTTTATTCACAGGAGTGTGTTAATATAAAGTGTAAGGATGTTCTACACAACAAGAGATCAACTATAGTTGAATATTATTTGGACCTCCTTCTAGAGATGCAATAATTCGGTATTAAGGTTTATTGGTTTGATTATTAAAAGTTAAATATTAGGAAGATATCATGGTAACTCACTTGCTCTAAGCGCTCTGGTTGGTGCGTTACCAGAATAATTAGCATGTTTTGCACATTTCTGAACGACGAATCCTCAGTTATCTGATCAAGGGAAGCAGATCTGTCAATGTGTCTGACCTGAGTGTACCAACCTCTAACCTTACTTTGAAGTAGAGGTAAGATGCTCTCTGGTGCTATGGGATATGAAGTGTAAAATATTAATACAGTTTATTTGTATAAAATTTCATGAATTTAAGAGGTGATCAGGTGATAGTCAAAATCATAATTTTTTAAGAAGTTTCATAAGGAATGTTAGGCAGTGTACTTTTATGACCCAATTTTTGGGGGCTAAAATCAATACAACCCATCCAATACAAGGCCTAAAGGGTGCAACGGGAATTTACGTTTTGGCTACTGTATACGTATTTACGTTTTTAGGCCAATATACACGTTTTTGGCTCTCCTTTAAAATGAAAATTTTACAATAAGATGTGAATAGAAATCGATGAATTTTGAAACTACAAAAAACCAAAGGCAGTTTTGGAATCTTCGAGCGAATTCTAACAAAGGTTTGGAAGTTTTTTCAACTATCACAATCTATTGCTTCTCATCACAGTTCAAATCCGAAAATTTTGTTTATTTAAAATTTTGGTTAGTCATCAAAAATCGCCTATCAAAAGAAAACAGGAAGGAAAACGAAAAATGACCATCCACAGTATTTTAAAAATGTTACAAGGATTCTAAAACTGCCTTTGTCTTGTTATATCATGTATTCTATTCTTTTATAAATTAAGAAAAACATAATATATTTAAATAAAATCATCATTTTCTCAAAAAACAAATCATCAAAATCGAAAACAGTTACACGAATAAATTGTGTTTTCTATGCGAAGTTACATATACCTTGCAAATTTCAGAACAATCGATCCTCAAATAAAAAGTTTTCCGAAAGGGGTTCGATCCCTTTAAAACCAGATTTATAATTCCAATTGTTCTGTAAATTTGCAAAATAATTAAAATTGGGGTTATATAAATTTACTTACATTTCAAATCAGACTCGACGAGAAAAACTGTAATCCTGTAATGATAATATTCCAAATAATCTTCTAAAAATCGACCTACTTTAAGTTCATTTACGTGACAGGATTCATTCGACAGTGACATAACCCTCCACTGTACGAAACATGAAATTATTGCTATTGCTAAAAAGTTTCTTCTTTTTAAAATATTTCTACTGCTTGAGCCAGACATATTGAAACTATCAGATAAAACTGAACTAACTTTGAACTTATTCGAGCAACTCCCAAATTGTTTACTATTTCTGTTGTCTGGTACAATATTATTCTTTAACACACCGCTTATCTGCATAATGGACTGAAGTTTACGGGTTAAATATTTGCATTATACTTCAAGCCATTGTTATCAATGAGAATTCTTTTAAGTTATGATTACGTCCAAACAATGTAATTTATAGTTTAGCGCTATATTGATTTTAATATAAATAGAAAAAATAACTCGTGAATTAGCCTCGATATGCTAAATTTTTTGCTCGTCCAATATCAATATTGGCGAAAGGAAAAAGATATGTTCCGAGTCGAACGGATCCACGTTTTCGATCATGTGAGAGAAATTTATAGCAAATAGAAGAAGGCACTCGTAGAGCACATACAATCGCCACCGTTTATAAATGATTCTTGACCACTCAATAGTTCTGAGTTATAAATGACTTTGACCTTTACCGTTTACCCGTTCGCTCTTAAAATCCAATCAAAGGGTTCCTTGATATTGAATTCAAGGCAAATTGCTTGAAGTCTATTTGAGAAATAAATGACCTTGACCTTGACTGTGATGTAATGATTTGATATAGTTAGTGCGTCATTAGTATGTCACTATAAATGAAAGCTTTGTAGAATGAACAAGTTAGTTCGCAGGTAGTCAGCCACATATTGTCTTGAGGTAAACAAGTTACCATTTGGCTCGCATGAGATTAACATCTAAATCTCAAGTCTTTAGTTTACGAGACCAATACTTGTGAATATTTAGTGAAGTGCATTGTCTTATAACTATTGCTTGATCCATAAATACAATCCCTTTGAGTTATAATAATAAAGTGTTATTTAACCTAAATACGTTTGAGCATTGACCAAAGGCCTGAGGTCGGAACCATATAAGCAAGTTGGTTCTAGGGCATGGCAATGAGTATTTAGTAAAAGGAGATTAAAAGATATAAAGAGTAATCTGAAAACACAAACAAAGATTAATATTCTAATCACTAAAAGAACCTAAACGATGGACCGTTATACGGTACCACAGCTGATGAAAACACCCATGGGGGGACATCACATTTAAACTTCAAGAACTCTCTCTCCCCCGTGCTGATAACGCGGATGTCGTGGGTTCGATCCCCATACTGGCCACCAAATGTGATGTCCCCCCATGGGGTGTTTTCATCAGCTGTGGTACCGTATAACGGTCCACCGTTTAGGTTCTTTTAGTGATTAAAAGATTAAATCTTTGTTTATATTTTCAGATTACTCTTTATATCTTTTAATCTCCTTTTACTAAATACTCATTTCCATGCCCTAAACTTGCTTATATGGTTCCGACCTCAGGCCTTTGGTCAATGCTCAAACGTATTTAGGTTAAATAACACTTTATTATTATAACTCATAGGGATTGTATGCATGGATCAAGCAATAGTTATAACACAACGCACTTCACTAAATAT